>JAHPZR010026693.1:0-13317 GCA_019787425.1 Platygyra sinensis
CTTCTATTCTGTATTGACCAGTGTACGGCACAGTCCACTGTTGAATACCGCTGGACAGTGTAACTTGACCGTCATGATCCTGACCAGCATAGTGGTCACCAAGTTTGGTTGGACCCTCTTCTCCTCTCGCTCCAAGACTTGTAAAGGTAGCATTGAATCCTACGTAATCTAGAAACATCATCAACAGTCCGAAATTCAGGGCTGTAGCTCTGGCGCTAAATTACCATCTAACGATAGCAATGTGGCAAAACCCATAATTTGTTGCAAGTAAAGCAAAAGTTAACATCTTAATTGACCGCTAGCCAATGGGGCTTTCAGGGATAGTAGGATTCTTTGACATAACCGAGGTACTGGTACCAAGCCCATTGTATGGAAAGGGAGATGACTTTGAGACTGAGACCTCCTGATAATTAAGACCAGCACCATAAACATTAAGTCGGTCAAGCTGCCTCAGTAGCAGACAGGGGTCGAAATGTTACCTCTCTACTGTCGATTTCAGGTAATTTTAGGAGGTGACAGGTTAAAAATATTGATGCCTGTCGCTGGTGACAGGCAAGAAAATCCTTAGCAATCGTGGGTGCTCACTCCTGCAGTTCTCGCACGGTAGTTACTAGACTCTAATAGTAACTCTACTGAAAGTAAGATGATGCCATCTTTACAGTGTCAATGACAAAGCCTGCAAATATGACTTGTTTTCTTCCGCGTTTCTTCGTCAATCAAGCGTGAATGAGTTCAGTATTTCAGTTTGCAATTTGGGCAGTTTCCTAACGCGTAAACAATTTGCTAAAGAAGCGGAAATTGAAAAAGTACTTGAGAATTTTGAAACACCGACGATGAAATGCAATAATGTACGAGTATTGAAGTTCAATGAGAAATGGAAAGATGGGTGCCCATGGTTGTGGTAAAAATTCATATTAAAATAATATTGTTCAAGTTGGATGTTGGTGGAGACAGGTGAAAACATATTCTGCCTGTCACTAGACCCAGGTAAACAATCTGGGAACATTTCGACTCCTGAGTAATGAAAAGTGAAAAAATATGCTGTTATTGTGAACCTAACACATCGCACAGTCACTATTTTTGCCCACGTGCACCAAAGTAGGTCTTTACCTTATTCCAATCAAGCGTGTAGGTTAGGTTTTGTAATGTTCTCACTTTTGTTATAGGATCAACAAGCTGTGACATTATGATCCAAATTGACAGCGTCCTGGAAAGAGCTCAAAATGATTCAGTTGAAATTTTCAAATATGTGTAATTTACAATGCACAAATATATCTTCAAACGTCTAGTGAATAATTTTCAACACTGCAGCCTTTTTTTCTAAGTTGTAGTTTTAATAATCTAACTTAAAGTCAAAGGAACCAGCAAAATTTAGACATCTTTTGTTCAGCCATTTTGAAGCGACGAAATGTTAAACAAAACATTTAAGAGGCCCTGACTGAGAAAGCGTGTCAGACCTTGGAAATGGGGGTCTGCCAAATTCAATGAAACTTGGTGAGGACATTGACCTTGATGAGCTATTACTAGATCCATTTTTATTTGTCTTCGTTCTATCTTCCTTTCACTTTTTCAGGGGGGGTCCTATTTTGGTGTCTCAGAGTACAAAAAAACACCCATATGAGCGGTAACTTTCGAGTACCATACCAATAAATGTATATATATAATGGTGTAGGATGTTTGTACTAAGAACCTACTTTTAAATAGTTTATGGCTTTAGGGGATACAATCATTTGGAGAAGACACTAAATTTACTTATGGCACTAAATTTACTCAAATTGCGACCCCCCTGAAAACACGAAAAATAGCCCAACTTCAAGAAATCATAATTTTTACCTGTAATCCTATTAAGAATCAAGACACATGTCATGAGTTACCTAAGGACATCTATAATCCAAAACAGGATAGAAAAATTTGGGTCATAAAGATTCGCTGTACTGAATACATGTTGTCATCATGCCTGTCAAGTAAACATCATGCTACCACGTATAAGGCGACTTTGCAATAAAGAATCTGACTAGTTTGCCGCTGATTGTCCACACTTTAAAAATGTTTTACTCACTTGTCGTGTTTGTGTTCCCGGCCTTTGGTCAAACTCTAATACCCGACACTCCGGAACCTTCATACTTGTTTTTGAACCATGGCCCCATGTCGACGTGCAGGTCATTAGAGACATAATGGCATCGTCAGCATCGTCATGCAGTGCCTATTTTACAGCGCTACAAGGGTCTGAGTTATTGCCAAATGAGCAGTTAGATACTTCGAATTCAACTATCCTGTTGCAATTGCAAGTTCTTTTGTTGTTTGACCCATCGAGATTGGTGCCAAATTGTAACTAGTATTCAGTACAAACACGTACAAAATGAGGAATGAGTATTAAGGCCTTGCAAAATATTTTAAATTAATTTGCTTCAGAAAACTTTATTTAAAGTGCACCTAACCCCAAAAATTGTTTTTCGCTAATCGAATCTACTTGTTATTCGAAACATTTGGGCGCAAAATTTTTGAATTCGCTTGAATCCTCGATTTTCTATGCCCTCTCAAAGTCGCGCTTGAAGTGTTGTACGACCGAGTTTTAGGGAGTCTGGGACGGCGGTTGCTGATGACGTCTACCCAGGAATCAAACACAATGGCGCCCCAGTCAGCTCTCTGTATTTGCTCGAGAAAATGGAAAGCAAAATTAATCTTTCCAAAATATCTTGGGACTAAAACGTCCGAATTTTGTTTAAGAATCATGTCTTTTTCATCACTGGAGTCAGAGTTAAGTTTCGATTCGAAAGACTCCGAAATAAACTTCGATCGAGCACGTTCGACAACCGTGTGAAATCGCTGTTTGGAGCTTTGAGAGCACTCTACAATATTTCAAGCGACGACGGGGAAGACCTCTTTACGGACAAGCTGCTTGTATATTAAGAATGGAAAGCTGGATACGAAGTGCAGGAGGAGGAAAACGAAAAGCAGGAAAGAAAACTCAAGGACTGCTTTGGATGGTAAATTCATTGCCGAAGCACAAGGTTCCACGAGTGTTTAAAGCCCGTCTACAGTTGTCGTTAGCGAGAATGTATTTTGTCAAGGTATGGTTACTCTATTAAACCTAGTTTGTAATTTACTTTCTGGAATGCTTCATGTTTGTCGTGTTGCGGTTTTCGAGACGTGATGACCTCCAAAACACTGGCATCGATCCGATCCGGCGATTGAAAATCGTAGAATTGTTTGGACCTTTATTTTTGAAGCTGCAGGAACGAAAGCGGAAGGTAGCATTTCATACAATTACCGATTTCACATTGTTACACGTTTTAAGTCTTAACTACAAATAAGCGATGTAATTTTTCTCAATGCTTGCAGTGAAATTCGTCGGATAAGCGAACAGGATGTGCTCCCTAAGCGGTCTGCAGATAATATCACGCGGTCATATTTTCGACACTATTACACAGAATTTTTGACGAACTGCTGTCGTCCAAACCTTCGAAAAACTCCATGAGTCTAACAATTGTGTTCAGATATCATGTAATGTTAAAGGATTAGTCTTCGACTTTTATCTGAATCGAAAGAGAAATAAGTGTTGGTTGGTGGAGTATAGTTGCGACTTGTTTACATATCAGTAAGCTTATGTATCGGTCGTAATGGTTCGTAATTAATCGCGCGACTTTGCCGGATATGTTATAAATACTGTGGGATTGGAAGATATGGGTTGTCCTTAGTATCTCTACAAATTGCTGATTGGCTTTCAGTAGAAAATTTTGAAAATAGCGTTTGAAAGTCTGCGGAACAAATTCCACCAAGAGTTCTTCAATGGTTCTCACAGAGATAGTTGGCTGGTTCGATAATTCGACAAAATCAACCATCGTGTACGTTTTTATTGTACTATTGACCGATCATCGCTATTAAATTGTATAGTTTATCTTCCTTTAAATCTGGGATATTGCTGCAACTGCTGATAGCACCTCTGGAAGGCGTTTCTGCGCACTTTTCGAATATGTTTTGCATCATCCTGAAGGAAATGAGAGGACGGGAGGTATTCGATCTTCCTGGGTAGACGTCACACCAGCTGCTGGACCCATTCTCCCCAGACTCGGTCGTGCAACAATATGGCGGTGTTTTGGAGCTTTTTTCGAGATTTCGTCGGTGCACAGAAAATCGAGAATTTCAAGTATTTCAAATAACAAGTAGATTCGTTTTAGCGAGAAAAAAATATTTGGGGTTTTGGTGCACTTTAACTGTTAAAATATCACTATATATTACGATCAATTGATTCTATAATAACTTTATAGCCAGTAGTGTTATAAGTTTAATTACAAGTCCAACATCAGGCTTAGCCAGAAGCGTATTCATGACTCATAGCGCAGTTATTTTATTTTTCTTTTATTTTGTTTACAGGAAATCACTCTTTCAAATTATAAAACATTCTCTTTCCCTTAAAAATTATCTAGGCTGGGAAAAAAACTGATTTTACAGTGATTTTTAAGTCAAAATTAGGTTTATGCAAATGAGGTCATTTTGCAAAAGTGTTGCATAATAATGATGCCAGGAAAGCAGCCAATCTTTATGACCCAAATTTTTCTATCCTGTTTTGGATTATAGATGTCCTTAGGTAACTCATGACATGTGTCTTGATTCTTAATAGGATTACAGGTAAAAATTATGATTTCTTGAAGTTGGGCTATTATTCGTGTTTTCAGGGGGGTCGAAATTTGAGTAAATTTAGTGCCATAAGTAAATTTAGTGTCTCCTCCAAATGATTGTATCCCCTAAAGCCATAAACTATTTAAAAGTAGGTTCTTAGTACAAACATCCTACACCATTACATATGCTGTGAGCTTTGTACAATTATTGTTATGGTACTCTCATATGGGTATTTTTTTGTACTCTGAGACACCAAAATTGGACCCCCTCTAAAAAAGTGAAAGGAAGATAGAGCGAAGACAAATAAAACTGGATCTAGTAATAGCTCATCAAGGTCAATGTCCTCACCAAGTTTCATTGAATTTGGCCGACCCTCATTTCCAATGTCTGACACGCTTTCTTCTGAGCCGTGAAAAAGTGGTAAAAAAGTTAGAAGTACGAAAGATGGCTTCACGAAAACATTTCCAAAACGACAGCGCAGTTTAATAGAAGGAATTGAACTGAGACCACTTGGTGAAGTTATTGTTATCTTAAGGTGGCTCAAAACAGTTTCCAGCAATTTCCAAGACGCAGATTTTGATGGGTCGTAATTACCGGTCTTTATCAATTGATGCTACAATCATGGTATCAAAATACTTCCCAATCACTGGAGAACACGATGGAATAGTTTCGTGACACGATATGTAACGATAGCAACACTACGACCTGCTAAAAACACCCTAAACTTCAGCTTTAAAGGCTTACATTTCAAAAATGGCACGGTGAATTTTTTTCTTATTGTAGAATTTTGATAAGCAGGATAAGATGCTACTTTTGGCAAAGTTTAAAAAAATTCTGTGGGTGGCGTTCAGAGCCACCTTAAATTTTTGAAAATTTAAGGTGGCTCTGAACGCCACCTACAGAATTTTTTTAAACTTTGCCAAAAGTTGCACCTAGTAATGCTTATCAAATGTTGATAATATAAAAAAATTTCACCGTGCCGTTTTTGAATTATAAGCCCTTAAAGCTGTAATTAAGGGTGTATTAAGCAGGTCAAACTGTTGCTATGGTAACCTATTTTGTTATGAAAAGGACAACGACGTGTTCACCAATAGTTGGGCAGTTTTTTGATACCATGATTGTAGCATCAAGTGATAAAGAGTGGCTAGAACGACGCATCAAATTGCAAGTGCTTGAAACTGTTTTGAGCCACCTTAAGCATTGCTTCGTTTCTACGTCAGTGAGTCGTTCGTGGGGAAGGTTTTGGATCTAAATACAAACCTTATTTTTCTTGGGAAATGGCCGAAGAGTTCGCTCATTATTGGGAAAGCATTATTCGCTTGTTTTTCGTCGTTTGTTCGTCCAGTTGAGGGCTTGCAACTCCGTGATCTCTCTGATAAACAGACTCCCGCTTAGATAAAGAGCTAATTGCTTTCAAAATCGAAACTTGTAACTGATGCGCCATATCTGGTTTTTACAGGTAGCAACAGCGGTTCGCCTTCAGCTCGCACTCATAAATGTCCATGCATTCATATCGGCCAGTCAAGTTGTATTTGTCATTTACAGTGCGTCTTGTGTATTTCTCCAAATTCGAAGCTTGTAATTACTCGCTGTGGTTAATCAAAACACATTACATACAGCAATAGTTACCAGTGCAGTTTATTCCATCTCCATGAAATCCATCTTTGCACGTGCAGTTATAGGATCCCAGGGTGATGTTACAAACAGCATTAACATCACATCTGTGTTTTCTGGCGCAATCGTCAAATTCTGAAAACAGCAAAAGGAGTCTAACTGGAAAAAGTTTCATTGAAATTGTATGGTAATGTGTCTTCTAGCTCTGACTCTTAGTATTTCCCGTTGGTTACTATTTTATTTCCTCGCGTATAAACTTGCGTACCAATTACTGAGAAACATTACTCGCCTTTAAATAACAGTTTTAACTACGAGGCAAGAGATAACCCAAACTTTATTACAGATATTTACCAGTGCAGTTTATTCCATCTCCATGAGATCCATCTTTGCACGTGCAGTAATGGGATCCTCGGGTGTTGTTACAAACAGCATTAACATCACAGCTGTGTGTTCCATTAGTACACTCATCTATATCTAAAACAACAAAAAGAATTTTTGTTATATGAAGAAGTTTCGTTATAAATGAGAACAGTAATTATTAGCTTCTAAAGAAATGTCAATGTGAATTGAGCGGCTTGAAGTTTATAAAGCCAGTAAATCAACCGCGGTAGACAGTTTGCACAGCTGAAGTTTACAGCATCGTTCCTATGTCTGGTCAAAGACGACGATTATTATGGCGATTGTGAGTTTGTCTATCAAGCGGAGTACGGAGCTAGGATGACGGTAACAGAACTTAAACCCAAGAATTAAACTGTGTTAAAGATAGTTACCAGTGCAGTTTGTTCCATCTCCTTCTCAAACTCATTAACAATTCATCAAGTTAGAACAAAGAAAATCACAACTGTGAAGGAGGTTTGGATACCCAGTCTTAATTAGCATAGATTTTGACGATTTCACTTCTCCGCTTACTCCTTAGTTTTTGTCTCGATTGACATGATATACACCTCGAATTTCGTCAAAAATAGCGGCTGCGCGTCGTATTTTCAACTCTCTTCTCGAGCGGTGTTTGGATATCCCGATGAAACACTGTCTCTCGTGTTTGATATATTGCATGAAATCCTTCTTGGCAAGTGCAGGTATGGGATCGTTAAGTGTTGTTAAACACAGCATAAACACTACAGTAGTGTGTCCCACTAGCACATCCGTCAACAACAAGAAGAATTTGAACATTAATAATATCGATAAAAATATCTCGATTCTCATTGGTTGAGAGCAGTGCAGTTAAAGTGTAACACCAATGTAAATAACATATCTTAATCCTGGATTATGATTGGCTGAAAGACAGTAGCAAATTCTCTAAGCCAATGATATCACATAAGATGATGACGAAACTTTTTTTGCGGAAAAATTATAAAGCCTGTTAGTATGGAGCGGCCATGTTAGAGGACCTCCTTGGTCCTCTAATATGGCTGCCGGTAAATAGTATTAACATCGAAAGTTACTTTGGCCATCTAGTCGACTGGTTTTCTCAACCGAGGTGGTAAAAAAAGACATTTACACAAGCATTAATACTTAAACTCCTAAAATGGCTAAATATTACGAAATGAAAGTATATTTTGCGACAAACGCGATCTTAGCTTTATATCACGCACCGCCATAACTTCGAAGTTCTACTGAAATGCGCTGGTTTCCAAAAGAAGGACGCTATTGAGCTGGAAAGTTGTAAACAGATATAAAGTTAGCACCTCTTATGCCTAATGAGAATAAAACCTTTAGTGGCCCTTTAGTTTTGGATTTGAGAATTTGATGACGTCACGTGTACATCCTACTTGTGTGCATGTTTACAATTTAGCAGATGGCGGCGTGACCGAGTAGTTTAAAAATCTGGCTTTCCTTGATAAATCCGGCCTCCACCCTAAAGCTATTTGGATTTGTTCTCGGTAGCCCCAAGTTCAACTCTTTGACCGCGTTGTGCAAATAGTTACCAGTGCAGTTTATTCCTTCTCCATGAAATCCATCATTGTACGTGCAGTTATAGGATCCCTGGGTGTTGTTACAAACAGCATTAACATCACAGCTGTGTGTTCCATTGGTGCACTCTTCGATATCTAAAACAACAACCAGGGGCATTTTGTAATGGCAAATACACCATTTACCCGTCAACAGACACAATTCAGTCGCTCGTTTTAGATTCTCTACTCAACAAGATGTATTGGGACAAAAGAAAAGGAGCCCCCATTCATTGCGGTTACTTCAATGAAGTGTTTTTTATCCAGCACTCCCTACCCAAGAAAATATCTTTTTACACCCATACCTATACACCTGATCTATATCACTACCTTTGCATGTTTTTCCATCTCCGTAAAATCCATCTTTGCACGTGCAGTTATAGGATCCCTGGGTGTTGTTACACACAGCATTGGCATCACAGCTGTGTGTTCCTTTAGTACACTCATCTATATCTAATACAAGAAAAAGAATTTTTATTATATAAATAAGTTTCATGCATTATAATTGAGAACAGTTATTATTAGCTTTTAAAATATAGATAGGACCCTGCGTGCGCTCTGATTGGTCAAACACCTATGTTCTACCAGAGTATATAACATAGAAAAAGCGTGTTTTATTGTTTTGCGCGCGTAAAATCTATATTTTAAAGCAAATGAAGAATCCTGCGGCTCGTGTTTTCTACATTTCCCTCGTGTTCTCAAAAGACTATCGTGTTTTCTCAAATTTTCTCAAACTCATTAACAATTCATCAAGTTAAAACAAAGAAAATCACGACTGTGAAGGAGGTTTGGATACCCGGTCTTAATTAGCGTAGATTTGACGATTTCACTTCTCCGCTTACTCCTTAGTTTTTGTCTCGATTGACAAGATATACACCTCGAATTTCGTCAAAAATAACGGCTGCGCGTCGTATTTTCAACTCTCTTTACGGTGTTTGGATATCCCGATGAAACACTGTCTCTCGTGTTTAATATATTACATGAAATCCTTCTTGGCAAGTGCAGTGATTGGATCCCCGAGTGTTGTTAACCAAAGCATAAACACTACAGTAGTGTGTCCCAGTAACACATTCTTCTTCATTTAAAACAACAAAAAGAATTTGAACATTAATAATATCGATAAAAAATATCTTGATTCTCATTGGTTGAGAGCATTGCAGTTCAAGTGAAACACCAGTGTAAACGACATATCTTAATTCTGGATTATGACTGGCTGAAAGACAATAGCAAATTCTCTAAGCCAATGATATCACATAAAATGATGACGAAACTTTTTGTGCGGAGAAATTATAGAGCCGGTTCGTGTAGAGCGGCCATGTTAGAGGATCTGGCTTGGTCCTCTAATATGGCTGCCGGAAAATAGTATACTTTGGCAATCTAGTCGACTGATTTTCTGAACCGAGTAGAAAAAGACATTTACACAGGCACTAATGCTTAAAACCCTAAAATGGCTAAAAATCACGAAATGAAAGTATATTTTGCGTCAAACGCGATCTTCGCAAAATATACTTTAAACTGAAATGCGCTGGTTTCCAAACGAAGGACGTTATAGAGCTGGAAAGTTGTAAACAAACATAAATTTAGTACCTTAAATGCCTGATGAGGATAGAACCTTTAGTGGCCCTTTAGTTTTGGATTTGAGATTTTGATGACGTCACGTGCACACCCTATTTGTGTGCATCTTTACAATTTAGCAAGGCGGCGTGGCCGAGTAGTTTAAGGCGCTGGATTTGAAATCTGGCTTTCCTTGATAAATCCTTCACCGAGTAGTTTAAAAATCTGGCTTTCCTTGATAAATCCGGCCTCCACCCTATAGCTATTTGGATTTGTTCTCGGTAGCCCCAAGTTCAACACCTTGACCGCGTTGTGTAAATAGTTACCAGTGCAGTTTATTCCATCTCCATGAAATCCATCATTGCACGTGCAGTTATAGGATCCCTGGGTGTTGTTACAAACAGCATTAACATCACAGCTGTGTGTTCCATTGGTGCACCCGTCGATATCTGAAACAACAACCAGGGGCATTTTGTAATGGCAAATATACCATTTACCCGTCAACAGACACAATTCAGTGGCTCGTTTTAGATTCTCTACTCAACAAGATATATTGGCGCAAAAGAAGAGGAGCCTCCATTCATTGCGGTCAGTTGAATGAGCTATTCTTTATCCAGCACTCCCTACCCAACAAAATATCTTTCTACACCTTTACCTACTTACCTGATCTATATCACACAGCGGTCAAACGGGGCGCGCGTGCGCAGTTCCCCCCAAACATTTCGCTTTCAAGTCCAAAATGTTCGCTTTCAAGCCCAAAGTTGAGACCGTCGCTGAAAAGTTAACCTTTAAACTTCGCATATGACCAGGACATTTAGTGATGGACATCCTAAAGTCCTCCCAGCTTGTAATTTTCTCCCACAGTACTATTTTTATAACATTTTCCTACAGAAGTCTTGCACGTTTTCTCTTCAAACTCTACGAAGCTCGAGGCGGCGAAAACCGGAAGTGGCGTTGGATTTTTGCGTTTGACCGCTGTGTGGATCTATATAGTTACCTTTGCATGTTTTTCCGTCTCCATGAAATCTATCTTTACACGTGCAGTTATAGGATCCCTGGGTGTTGTTACACACAGCATTGACATCACAGCTGTGTGTTCCTTTAGTGCACTCGTTTACATCTGAAGCAACAGAAAACATTTATTAGCATTAGTCCTCATAAAGGTCGGCACACACGATGGGACTAGTCCCTGTGACTAGTCCCTGCAACAAGTCGCAGGGACCAGTCGCATCGTGTGAACTGGCCATTTTTGCCATAAAATCTAGTCGCAGATTTGGTCCCTGCGACTAGACCCACGAATTCAAACTGGTTTGAAATCGTGGGACTAGTCGCATGGACTAAAGTTGGTCCCTGCGACTAGATTTTGAAGCAAAAATGGCCAGTTCACACGATGCGACTGGTCCCTGCGACTAGTCGCAGGGACTAGTTGCGAGTTCACACGATGCGACTAGTCCCTGCGATTTGTTGTAGGGACTAGTCGCAGGGACTAGTCCCATCGTGTGTGCCGACCTTATGTTTGTATAATGCTAGCTTGGTTTTTGTTCTTAACGTTTGATTCCAATCATTTAGTTAGAGTTTTCCATTAGTCATAGTCTACTAGGCTGCACTTTGTCGACTATTCGCTCGTGCAAAAACTCTGACTCGAAGCAGTCTAATTGTTAATGATATTTCTTACCTACTTCACAGTCATGGCCAGTAAATCCGGCGATACACAAACATTGGTAATCTTTGTCTGTAAAACCTGCCTGGCAAGTTGCGTTGTTCTGGCAAGGTTTTCTTGCACAAGCGTTCTTCAAAGAAAAAAGAAGACATATCAAATACCCGTTAAAACAGCAAAATTAAGTGCTGATAACCTCCGAAGAAAATATTTATAATATCCTTGATTAGGGGCCTGACCATGCACGATAGCAAAAAGTACACGCTAGTTGTAAGAAGTCGTTTCAGTATTTCTTGCTGCGGGATATCAAAGTAACGTATCCTTGGTAACCTCTTTTAGCCGTGTGAGAGAGACAACTGACCCCAATACCGATACTGAAGGAAAAGAATTTTGTTGCAATTCTAGCAAGGGAAAAAAAAATAATTAAGACAGCTCAAGATGTTGCAAAATCACTGGACAGCAAAAGCAGTATTTCAAATTTTAAACAAATGCTGTCGGTAACAAAGATCACTTTTTATCGCACTTTTCACTTAACCATGAAATACTCCAAATATCTGACATGGTGTCATAAAGAATGGTCACCCGAATCACATATTCATTTCCAAGACGATGGACGCCTCGAAAAAATAAATGACACAGCGATGCTTTCATTATGTTATACAGATGCAGTTCAATGTCTACCTCAGCTCCGCGATACACATAATTTTCTTCCTTTGCGAGGGCTCCTGAGTGTTCGTTGTGGTGTTCATATGTAGCGTTATTCAGATCACATTTGTGTTTTCCACCTCTATTTACTTCCGTTTTAAAATTATAACTGACACAGTTTGGCTCCTGGTAGCATTTCAGTTCGCAGATATCCTCACTGATGACGTCAATGGTTCGTATCACGTGATTTTCTAGTCGTTGACCATGAATTGGATCTATGGTGAATCGCAAATTACGACAGTGTCCTGAAGAATGAAAATGTTGACATGTCTATGTAAACATTTGCAAAAAGTTCTAGTGAAGTCAGTAAAATGAAAGATAAAGACAATAACAAGATGAAAAGTGGAATTGTAATCTCTTTAACCACTGAGTTTTTTTTAATGAAAGTGTTTGTAAAAACAAAACACAAAAAAGGACTTATATGAAACTAACAAGGTGTTACTCAGGCCCCGTCCACACTAATCAGTTTTCAGACGAAAACAGAGCTGTTTTGCTCCGTTCTCAAAAAGATTCGCTCCATACTTATCGTTTTCGTATCGTTTTCGCCCGTCTACACTACAACGCCGTATCCGTTTCGAAAACGCTTTAATACCCTCAGTGTGCATGCTCAAATGAACTCGACACATGCGTATTTCCATACATCGGCCCACGATATTGGCGCCATTCTTAATTCTTTGTTGTTGAGTGTTGTTGTGGTTTAGAATTCTTTGATATTTTCCTTCTAAAAGATGCCAAGATCAGCTGGAAAGCAGCCAAAACCTAAAACAGGGGCGGGCTTTGAGAGAGTCGTTTTATCTTTCTTTTTCCCGGAAGCTGGCAAGGTCAAAGCCATATTATATCTTGCTTCCTTCTTGTGAAATCTAAAAAGACTGGAATTCATTCCAATCAAGAGAGAAGCCACATGGTAGCGTCTGTCCGCCATTGTGGATACTCACGGTCGAGTGATCTGGCGCCCGGTCGTTTCTATTTTGATGACGTCACCGTTTTCAGATGACATCGTTTTCTCCGTCCACACTAGAAAACAACGTTTTCAAAAGCATCGTTTTCAAATCGCTCCACTCTGGAGAGCGTTTTCGAATAGCTCCGATTTCGGTGATCGTTTTTCGCGTTGTAGTGTGGACGAAAGCCATATCCGGGGCAAAACAGCTCCGTTTTCGTTTAAAACTGGATTAGTCTGGACGGGTCTCAATTTTCACTTCTTCAAAATTCAATCTTCCC
>JAHPZR010026695.1:0-29779 GCA_019787425.1 Platygyra sinensis
TTTGATAGTTGCCATTGTACTTCTTCTTGTTGGGTAAGAGCTATCCTATATTAATTGCCATATAGGTAGTCAATAATTAAAATGTAGTGGAAATTTTAATAATATTATTATTCCAAACTTGATTTGCAGAGCCTTTGCACCATTGAAAAAGCCCCCTAAGAATATAACCCAATGGAACAAGAAGCTAAGCTTCTTGAAGGGTGAACTGCAGGCCCATAGTAAGTAAATTATTCCAGTTTTGATGTTCCAGAAATATAACTACATTTTAGTAAGCTTTATTGGGATTTATATGTACACCCTGATTTTATAAAAATTAATTGGTGCACGTAATTCAGCATGGTCTACATGGGTTTGTAGTACAAATTTATCAAATTTTTCAAAAAGGTAAGCACAAACAGGAGAAGAGTACCCATATGAGGCTCTTCCCAGAATGATATATAATATATTTTAGTATATACTAAAACAGTGGATAGTGTTAAATGTGCGCGCTGATTGGCTTGTCAAACTCCGGATATCCTGTGCTATTTACCTCCAAGCAAATCAAGAGAAAATGGTGTCCTGGTTTGCAGCCGTGGCAAGTGAAGAAATCATCCAAATTAATTTTTGTGGTGTATATTATCTCACTGTTTTAGTATATACTAAAACAACTATTCACCTCAGTGTCGGTGGCTAGCATTGGATATTTACCTCGCCGCTTTGCGGCTCGGCAAATATCCACTGCTAGCCACCTCTACTTCGGTGAATAGTTGTTAAATATTCATCATCTGTTTTGACTCATGAGTATAGATAATTAAAGAACACAATGCATTAATTAAGGTTTACCTTGTGTTGTAATACATTTTTACTTGTTATTTTCTTTATTAGATGGTGAAACTGCCCTGTCACTGCTTATGGGTTTTCTTTCCTTCATTGGCATGATAATCATGATTACTTACACAGTGAGTAGATTATCTTAGTCTACTATTTTCTCACTTTAATCTTCTATGTAATCCCAGTTAGGAGAATATGGTTCTCAGTCAACACTATTTTTCAAAGATGTTCAGATTGTTTTATCCTAACTTTCAACCTTCTGAATTCATCATTTACATGTAAGACAGTGTAGTGATCGGTGCATAGCTTTATTAAATATTTTGTAATCTGTTGTTTTCTGTCTAGGCTTATGGGATGACTTCCTTGCCTTTCTCCATGCTGAAAGGGTTTAAGAACTCAAAGGTATTAAGATGAGTAATGAGTGTAGTTTGCATTCAAACACTTGTTATTGCCTAATTTTTTTTAAACTACAAATGAAAACTGATTTGAATGTGAAGTCAATCTGTCCTTAGGTTGGTCTTTTATTTTTATAATCATGTGCATTTAGAAAGAACATTTGGAAGTCAGCCATGAACGTGAATCAGTTGAAGAGCGTGCCCGCATGATCCGAGCCAAGTACATGGATGGGCGTCCAATGACTGGTCGTGATCGAAGAACGCTCGAACGCCTTGAGGGAGAAGAAAAACTCCTCGTTAGAAGGGAGAGGCATTTACAGGCTGCAAACCTTGGTTGGCTCAACAAATGCCTCAAGTGCTGTCGTCCATTTGAAGTTGTGTTTGGTGTTATATTCTTGTTACTTGGTTTGCTCATCATCGTCTCACTATTTCTTACTTGGTAATTATCAGCAAAACTCTTTTTCATTTAAACAGTCAACTTAAAAAGAATATAACAAGTCAGTTTTGTTCATCTGGAGTATACATCTTAATTTCTAGCTTGGACAAAGCTCTCCATTCACTTGGGTACAAGTACGGTTATGCACTTCCCAAACCTCAGCTACCCAATCCTATCAACATTGTCATGGTCTATGCACAGAAGGTAATGTTTTCCATGATTTTTGTAGCTTGTTGTATTCCTATCACTGCTTATTAAGTTAACGCACTGATGCCTGTGCTGGCCTCAACCATGCTTGTCTAGTGTTGGCGTTTGTTCCTCTTCTGACATCATCAAAATTGGAATCATCTATATTCAAATTATGCAGGGGGAAAAGATCCTCCCAGTGCTACCCAGATCAGAGTGCGCCTCCCAATGGAACCATGAAATATGCATGAAAATGCTCACAAATTTGAGTGAAAAACTGGGAGCAAAATTTCTTGTGACTTCATATTATACACTTGGCCACTCCATGGTAAAAAGTGCCCTTCTGGATGATGCATTCCCAGAAATTTTTGAACTGGAAGTAAGCCCAGCAGAATTTCAATCACTGTAGCAAAAAGATAAAATCTATGGTATCTCCAAAATTATTTGATTTCTGTGCATGCCTGAGCAAACCTCTTGTAAAATGTGATGCTAGTAGAAAGAAAGGCGTCCTGTCATGTTGCAAATGCGAGTAGATTGGAGCTAATTTGGTTTGTATCCAGGCTAAAAATCTCCAAAATGTCCAAAAAATGTGTTTTTGGTGAAAAGCTCAAGGAGTTATTATGGATTTAAGATATCTGTTAATTAAACATATTTATATTTTCAGGTTTTTCCACTGGACTATTGCTTGTTTGTGGCCATTGTTCTCTACTTCCTTTACTGTACCATGTCTGGGATCAGATCAATTAGCATACGCTGCTGCTGGATTAAAGTATCCTTCAAGTTTTTGTGCAAACTTTTATTTTACTTACCGGTATTATAAGTGCTTTGTTGAGGAGGCATGCAGGTAACCTAGTGATTAGCTAGCTGGAATCTGGATTGAGTGGTCTGGGTTCAAGCTCTAGATGGGGTCATTGTATTGTGCTCTTTGGCAAGACACTGTACTCTCACAGTGCCTCTCTCCACCCAGGTGTACAAATGGATATTCCCAAATTATATGCTGGGGGTAACCCTGTGATGGTCTAGCATCCCATCAAGGGGGAACAGAAATACTTCTTTGTTGTGTAATGCTGCAGAAACTGGCATAAGCTCCAGCTGCGTGGGCCATTTCTCCTAAAGCAGACTTTACCTTTCTATTACCCTAAACTTAAGGTTTTGATCTATGCAGTCCTTAAGTATCTTTTGGCAAAGTATTAACACATGCCCCTTTTTGTGGAAACTGCAATTTCGTTTTAAATGTGCACGTAGAGTCCAATTTGTTTACTGAATGATGTGAACTTAAATAAATTTAGAAATAAAAAGTTGTTGGCATCATCTATCAACTTTTTCCCTGTGGATTTAGAATTATGATTATTGTTTTAAACCATAACTTAAAGCGTGTATACATATCAATGTCTCCTTCAGTAAGGTCCGTCCTTAATTCACAGTTTTAAGCTCTACAAAATACGTTCCCGAAAGACTATGCCGCAGGCTCTTCTGTTTCTCATTCTGATGTTGATGTTGACAATGCTCTTCTTAAACATTATGTTGTTTACACTGGCTCCTCAGTATGTTATGTATGGCAGCCAGCATTACATGGTAAGTCAGTTACACCACTCACTCAGGCTGACGCTATCTGTAAGTAGATTATCACACAAATGCAAAAGCAGTCATTTGTTTTATTTTTTATTTTTTCACTTCATGTGCAGTGTTCATGGGTACTGCAGTCTTTTTCTGGAGCAAGACAAATTACCTTCTGGGCTTCAGATTATTTGTTTCATAGCTGATTCTTAACTCAAATTAAAAATTAGCTTAAGGACGGTCGCACCCAAAACTTCCCACATACAGATTTTTTTGAAGACTTTGACTGTAGGTAGAAAATGATAAGATTAGATTAAAAACGTAAAAAGAATCGGGGGTCACTGATCTCGTTTTGAAGATAAGGATTTCTGGTCACTCGAGGCTATTCTAGCTGGATACATTACTATTGGCATATGTTTAAATAGAAGAATCATATCTAAGTCGTGTCTTTAACACAGCATATTTAGGCCTATTTGATAGATCTTTGTTGCACATCATTAAATCAGGTAGAATTAGCCTTAAAAATGCAACTTCTAAGTCACGCACACCTGTATTCATGTACCAATTCAACCCTATTTGAATAGTATATGAGAAACAATTAAAACTTCCTGCGTACAGATTTTTTTTTGTTTTTTAGTATAATGGAAAGAATCAGAAAGGAAAGGGATCTGCTGAAAAAAGTGGGGGTCACCAAGCATCCAACAAAACTATTCACACACCAAATTTACGCAAAGGTCATCAGCTCTATATTTTGTTAAGTTTCAACTTGGTGCACATGCTTGAAATACATGACATGGCACATGCCACGTCAGGTATAGCGTGCACACGAGAGATGCACAGTAGTAATGGGCGTGAACGTCCTTAAGGCATGAAAAACTAAGGGTTAATTGAGTTGACTTCATGTAAAATCCCACATGTAATTGTCAGTATGTTTCTGCAGGACAAATGGAAATGCTCAGAAGCTCCGGCCCATTAGCAGAGATCTGCAAAAATCCTCTGTTTCATGTGTGTTGTGTCTTGGGCATGTTTTCTTTTGTGGCTCATTATTACCTGTTAAATCTATGACTACCTTGGATAAACGATGGTGGCAATTACATAAGGTTGAAAGGTATTTAAGTATAAATACTTTCTTTTGCAGAACCCAACTTCATCTTCTGCAGGTCACAGCAGCAATAAAATGGTTCATGCTAACAGTACTTTGCCTGGAAATAGCACTGTGATTTCAAGAGAAACAAAAGTCTGCTCCATTGATGCTCCCGAAGGTCTGTTTACAGCTGTATTTTCAATGTTTAAACTGAATATTTCTGAGTAATTGCTTTTTTTGCAAGTACTTGAATAAATTTATGGTAAAAGCACTAAAAATTTCAATATAAAAGGGGTCTGACCACTTCAAACCGTGTGCATGGTGTAACAATTCTCGGCATCTTTTCTGGTAACTAGTTCAACAAGTTTCAGATAATCCTCATTGGGAAGGCTTTACAGTAAACTAGAACACACCTTTTCTTTCTTAGTACAGTCCATGTACGTCAAGGTGATGTTTGACTTGCATGCCCTGAAATCTTCAAGTACACTGTGATAATTTTCTTTACTGTATTTATAGTAATTTTGTGGCAGTGGCAAGGATATATTTTGCTGACAGCCAGTGTGTTATTTTTTCTTTAGGTGCATGCATCATGACTCGAGCTGCCATCTTACTCAATAGATTTTTCTACAAAGTTTGGTTTTTCGGTGCATGCTATTACTGGGGAACATGGCTGTTTCTGGCTGTAAGTATTTGACGCACTATTGAAGATGTTACAAACTGTTAAGAGGTACAGTGAAGCCTGTATTAAGCAGACACCCTTGGGGCCCTCATTAGTATAGTGTCCGCTTAATACAGGTTCAAAACAGGTTCTAATCATGTTGTGCAATAACAGTTAATTATTAACTCTTTTATAACTCAGTGTGACCAGTATAAGATCAAAAACTGCTCATGGCACAAGAATGTCCAGTCAGTCAAAGTATCAATCTGGAATAATCTAATAGGCTTTAAAACAACATCAATTCAAAAGGCTGGTTTTCACTAACGCATAAGCATAAGTCGACACACACAGACACAGATGTTGATAATTAGCACCTTTTGTTGGAAATTACCCTAATACAAGGGTCTAATTATCAACATTTTACTGCTTCTGCGTATGTTGGCTTATTCTTATGTGCTAGTGAACACCAGCCTTAAAGGATTCTGAGCTTTTAGAAGTACATGTAATAATCCCTTGAAGTGTCCCCCCTATTGCAGGTTTTATGCAACAAAAAGCTCAATATTGGTGCCTGCATCCACCTAACGGAGGTGTCTGCTGAAAGCAGGTTTATTTTACAGTTAATGTGGCTAGAATATTTTGTGACTCAAACTGGTGTATGGTTAATAGAGGTTCTCCGTTTAATATGGGGTCAGCTTAATACAGGTTTCACTATAACAAGTAGCAATGCTTTGACACTGAATAGTAATGTAAACTCACGTCAGGCTTCTGGTCAGATGGACATCTAGTGGGCACTCACTTTTTTGGTGGAAAATGAATGGAGGGTTGTTTTTTTTTGTAAATTTAAAAGCCTCAAGTAAATCTTTAATGAAAAACTTCAGAAATGCAGCTTTGGTGTATTTCAGTTTTTGGCTCTGACTGATGAAGCACATAGAATTCTTAATTAGCTGAAGAAATTTCAGTGTTTAAAGTATGAACTCCACTCGTAGTTTCCTCCCAAGTGCTCCAAGACCCTTCAAGTGTTCGATGCCCTCAATCAACATTTGAAAGTAAATAATTTTTATCAGGCAGATGGGCCCATTTTTTGATAATGTGGCATTTACTCAGCAAAGACGATGTGATTTTAACTTTTTTTAACAGGTATATATTATTGGTCTGGGGGTGTCGATAGCAAAAAAACGCAAGTCTGTGGTGGATGAGGAGCTGGATTCTAGTGATGACTCGGATGAAGAATTGGTTTCCGCTTAAATATCAGTTCCTTTAAGGAGAGTACATCCTGAGGGAACCGTGTTTTAATAACATCTTACAGTTAAAACCAAAATGCATTCAAATATCTAGATGTTTGGCAAAGTAGCGAAAGACCATGCTACAAACATAACTTGTACATAGGCACACAAGGGTATCTTAAAACATGGATGAGCAGCAGTTTCTTTAGTGTCACACATTTAAATTGCTTTTGTTTCAATGTGGTTGTTAAATGAAAGATATGGTTATCCATATTAAAAATAACCTTAGTTTGCAAAAATCCAGTGTAAGAAAAAAGATGGCGGCTTTACATTTTACCACAATACCTTGCGAACCAAACTAAGCCCACTGGGCTTATTTAAAAATATGGTTTAACGGCAGTCGTTCCTATACTAACAACATTGCTCTTGTTGAGTTTGAATGACTAACAAGTTTTCTTTGTGTTTTTATATGCTCTTTTAGAGTTTTCATGTGCAAAGCATTATAGGTAAATGTACCAATCGCCATCTTTTTCCTTACAGTGGATTGTACTAAGCGTGAAAAATACTGGAGGTCACTTTAATTTCCTATGTAGTACCTGTCTGTGGTGGGAATTAGGAATTCCAGGTGTTTTATGTGATTATTGACAGAAATACTGTTGCAGTAGCATTAGAATTGTTTGATGATTTCATGTACATGCTCAGCTAGTTTGAAATCATCATCATTTCATCATTTATTAAATTAATTTTCACAAAACAAATTTATAAAAACTTAGTCAAATCAAAAATAAGCAATCTATGAAAGGTTGTACATGGTAAAGGAAGATTAGTCAGATTGTTTTTTTTTTTGTTCAAGGAGATTACGTTTTGTCCCAGAGGACATTTTTATGTCTAAACTGCTATTTAAAAATAAATGTTTGCAAGAAAGTTAATTTACATGAGACCTAGATGCAACGATAAAATGCATTATAAAGTAGGTTGTAATATTCTGTACAGCAAATTTGTTAGAGCGTTGAGTTGTCTACAAAAATAAAATAAAAATAATAATTCAGTGTATAATGTGTCTCCTGCCCTTGTTATTTTTAACACAATAAATCCCAAGTAATTGGGACATAGTGTATAATGTAAATAGATACTGTCATTTCCTTCACTTGCTACAGTTAAGTTACAATGTCCAAATGTGCTGTTATAGTGAGGTGTTTGAAATATTTCACACGATTCATCCATAACCTATGCCATTGTGTCCATTTTTTCTATTTCTCCAAGAATGTCATCATCATCATCATCCATTTGAATGTCACCCAGGTCATTGTCTGTGTCAGTTTTTGGGACATTTGTGATACTGCTGATCTCATTCTTTACAGTAACTTTCCCATGTTCAAGTCCACTGTGAGCGGCACTTCCTAGTCGTGATGCCCCACCCTGTCCATCCTGTAGTGACTGACGACTCTCGTCAAAGTATTGGTTTGGATGATGAACAGCGGAACTGGCTGTTACCTGTTGGGTAGAAAATGTTAATTTTTGAATGTTTTTACATCATTAACATATCCATACGAACAAAATATTTTTCAGTGTCAGTAAGATGTATGTACAGTAGGCACTATTAAATATACTCTCTAGCATACTTCAATTAGAGGAGAGCATTAAGAAGAAAATACCCCATGTGTCAGTTCATAGTATCTTGTACAGGCCAGCTGGTAATGGGACTCTTTCACAAACTCCATTATCTGAAACCAGAAAAATCAGTACACACAAGAATTGTGTTTAATATAGAGAAACATAGAAGGAATATTAATGTTAGTACAGGACGTTTTGTGTGTCATCTATTGGTGACTAAATAAAAATGATAATGATAATAATAACACAACAACAAGATGATGCCGAAACATCAAACACATGATTTGGAAATTGATACATGGCATGTTGCCATCTCTAGACAAAGTTTTGACATTGTTACATGCAAGTTGGTACTTTCACTGGCTCCTTCCTTGGTTTAGTTAGAACAACGGGAAAAACGTTGTTACAAAGTTGAGGAAAAGTAATGACAAAAAAATGCTCGATGGGCGATCACATTTCAGTCTCAGTGGGTGTGCTGTGGCATTTTGGATACAGAGTACATCTGAGAGATGTTCTTAGGTTTTTCCAAAAACATTCTTGTTTTAGAGGACACTTTGAGTTACCTCATCAATACCCTTCTTGGGTACTCTGTAAGCTGCCAAGCGTTGACGCAGTAGATCAGCATCTGTGTGTCTAAATGGACACCCTTTGGAAAAATGTTAAATGACAAATTAATGTGTCTATAAGTTCATTCATTGACTGCCAATTTTACAATGAAAAAAAAGCAAAACATCAACAACAGCTAAAAAGGAAACTCAATATTATTTGCCGGCCAGTGTTGGATGAGAAAATACATGGAGCCGTACTTTCCCCCATGGCATTTTTCTCGGTTTAAATCACCTCCCATTGCTCTGAGAATTCCAGTCAGTACTTCCCTTTAAAAGTGTTGACATTTAAAAACCCTCTCAACCTGTGAATTTATATTGATCCTCTGTTGGGTTGATACAGAGCATTTTGTGGAACCATATGATGTTTAAAAATGTGACTACCGGAAATTAAGCAGCAAGATATAAAATCTCACAAAAAAAGGTTCAAAAATATGCTGTAAAAATGTGTTACCATGATGATCACCAGGACCAGGAGTATTCGACATGATAATTTTCATGCAGCTGTATGGTGTATAATCTGCTCTTTTGCCTTCCTTTCCATAGTTGTGACGAATGTTGTATGCATACTGCTTGTCAAACTACAAATATAAATCAGATTATTGGCCATGTGATATCAAATGAATACAAAAACATTTCAATGATGACCATTTTCAGTCTTAAGATCAAGAAATTTTCTTCCTCTAAACTGATTGGCGGTGCAAGTTTATTGTAAAATACCTTGTCCACATCCATAAGTTTTGTGAACTCTGCTCTCCAGAAGATAAGTGCTTCTTCCAGACTAAGACCAATGCCCTGCAACAAAACAGCCAAACATAAAACATAAACAAAAGCTATGTTTTCCCAAAACATAGCTTGAGGAAAACTGTGAGCTTTTAGCGACGGATTATGTCCAAGGACAAATATCTCGGCATATTTTTATGCCAAATGGAAGCTTTTGTGCTTATTATCAATCAAATATTTTTGCTACACATGAAAATTGGGGAATACCACTTGGATATTCCCTAGTTCTAGTTGGGGAATATTTGGTCACATGATGTGTTTAGACCAATCACACAAGGCAAAAATGTTTGATACATTTAAGTATAAAATATCCCACAGCCTGGGATGCTGTGTTGTGCCTGCAAACATTTAACTAGCTGGTGAGATTATCCTTACAAAACCTAAGTGTAATATATGCACAATAAACTCGACTGACTTGAATATTTTTTTCTCCGAGTTTTATCAAAAGATTACAAATTACTAACCTTAAGGAACAGACCATACTGTAGACGACCACCATGCTTCAAGTGGTGATTCTCTTTCAGCGCTGTGTGAAGCTGACGCATACACAAAGGGAAGGAGCTTCTTGACAACTGTAAGTTGAAAATAATAAGGCCTAATATAGTCTTGTCAACATGAAGTAAAGGAATAAGGAGTATCAACATTGGAGAAATAAGATACTGGTCACTGATATCTCCGAAAATGTTTGAATGTATGGTCCTCATTTTTTAATTTTTCGTGTAGATTCCATGGTATTGGTACAGTAAAAGACTTAATATGTACTTACACTATCAATTTGATCCACAGTTACTTTTCCTGCAGCTGTTTTTTTTGTGTAGTCCTGTCCAACATACTGCCGACTATATAAAATATGGCGCTTTACGTTATGGTGATTACTATTGCTTAATTTACTTCATTATACTGCTGATCTATTTTTAGTACAGGCTCCACTATTTACATGACCATGACTGTGTTCAACTAGAAAGCTTCTGCTACTTTGGACGCTGTACACTTATCAACCTTAATTCTTATGGCTAATTATTATTCTTATTTATTTTTCCTTTAATTTTTTCTGTTGCAGTAATAACTCTGTGTAAATGTTGTTTATAGTGTGAAATAAAAATTGAATTGCTGTACAACATTTTAAATGCCATCATTTACTAATGGTCCTTCCAATATGGTGAGATTCTGGTGACTCATCAATGGTCTGATTCACAGGGTTCTATATTAAGTTAAGAAAGATTATCTTGCATTTTACCTGAGGTTTGTCAACTTTGGTAGCAGCCTCTCATCTTCCTCTAGGTAAGGTAATGCCCTGGCAGTCATCTTAAGGAAATAGGCACGTTATACATTTGGCTAAGGTAATCAATAACAAAATGGAACAAAAAAAATCATCAGAATGACGAGTAGTAAAAATAAACTTACTGCAAGTGCCCGAGACAATTGCATGCGAAATTCATTAGCTACCAGGGATACAAGGTCATCTCTGGGGACATATGCATAACCCTGCAACAACACAAAGATAAAAAAGTCATAATAGCAAATCAGAGAGCATTGCTGTAAAAACTAAGCTACATCGTTATAAGTGCAAAATCACTCTGACATGCCATGTTTTGTTTTTACTTACATTTTCCAGATAAACCTTTCTTGATCTTACTAGATCAAGAGCTTCAACAAAGGGAACCTGAAAATAAAATAAAATTTTACTCCTGAAGGTGGTGGAAGATTTGCAATGTGGAAAAATTAACAATTCCCTGCTCCCCTTTCACCTTAAAGAGTTTTAACTCTTTAAGATCGGCAGGTTAACAGGGATAGTGCAGTAGTGAGAGTGCTCGCCTTCCACCAATGTGGCCTGGGTTCAATTCCCAGACCTGGCGTCATATGCAGGTTGAGTTCGTTGTTGGTTCTTGTCCTAGCTCTGAGGGTTTTTCTCAGGGTTCTCCAATTTTCTGCCCTCCACAAAAAATCAACACTTCTAAATTCCAATTTGATCTGAAAACAGTGGATGAACAGCCACTTTGTGGAAATGCTACTGCAAAATAATGCAAATTCAAATTATTTCTTTCTTGAAAGTGGGTGTGGTTGTTCTTTAGAAAGCAGTCTTTACACTCTAGCTAATGTTCATACATTGACAAATAATACAAGAATTGCATGTGTACTTTGAAATAGTCAGTAGCCAGAACTTTGTGATGGCTGAGGTTGAAGCCAGCTTCCACCAGCTCCTCTTTCCTTTCTTCTCTCTCTGCAGGTTCAATCTGCACACAAAAAAAAGAAACAAGACATATTAAACAAAAACAGGACACCTCACCTACTTGTATAATGATCATAAAGAATGCTTAATTCGGGCTTCCTCATTTTAAGATGAAAGAGAATTGTTTACACCAAGTTCTGAAATTAATAGTTATTACTTAATTTAATTAACGATTAATTTGTGATATTATTATGCATACTGGTTTGTAGTTCAAGCCATTGGCTTTAAGAAAATCATCCACTTCCTTTGAGTCAATTTTAGCCACTTCTGTGAGACGAAATCTGACATGAGAAAAGAAATTCAACAACATCACTTTGCATCACAGGCACGTAGCACATACAAAGTGCTACAACTGAAAGTCCTTTACATACAATCAAACCAAGGTTAAGGGTACATCCTTAGGAAAATTGGAGGTGGCTGCTCAAAGAGGGTTTCCTTAGGAATAAGTGTGAGGCTATGAGAAACTTCAATTTATGCAAATTCAAACATGCTTTAAGGCAACATGGAATTGCAGCATGAAATACAATAACAAATGTGCGTTTGATACTCCTACTTGCCATTGTCCTTTCCAAACTCAAACTAAACTACTTGTATTACATTAAGGACAGCTTATAAACAGAATAAGAAAGCAAACTCTGCATTGGCTATTTAAATTACCTCTATTTGCTTCACACAAAATGACAACATATGTGCTGACCTGGTTGCAAACTCAAACAATTGATTAATTAAACATTGGTTGCTTTCATAATAATATTTACATTTCATTATTGATGCTTTGCCCACCTGAATAATTCAACTTCTTGAGACAAAAACCAACGCCTGAGATCTTCCCTGGAAAAATATAAAAATGCACGACATTTTTCTCATGAGAAGATAACCTTCTTTAATTGTCTCAAATACATGTATGCACAGTCAGAATACTTACGATCTGCAATATGCAAGTCGTAGGATAAAATGGGAGATGTGGTCTTTTCGCCTTTCAGTGATGCTGATTCCATCTTCTTGATTCTGTTCAATTCAAATTAGGCAAAAATTATTAAATTTTGTTAGTCAAATGATGTTTAACTTAAATATAGTTAAATGGAATTTAATAAAGTTAACGACTAGGAGCCTATCTTTTCAGTAGCATCTCGTTGGTGGTGTTAGTGTCTTGGCCATTTGTTAGCGTTTGTTGAGCATTTGGTCAGGAGCTAGTCTGGTCAGTGGCATTCTTTGTAAGCATTTGCCAGTGTCTTGGTGGCTATTAGCGTTTGTTTAACATTGGTGTGTTCCATAGCGTTTGCTGTAGTCATGGCTGTGGGAGCCCTGGGGCTGACTTTGTCCAGTGATATTCTTGGTTAGTTCGTATGTTGTCGTCCCATATGCTTGCAGCGTGTTCATTGCTCTGTTATGTACCGGTCAATTCCAAAACTGCCCATGCCCCCCCTGGGCAAACCCCGGGGCATTTGACTTTTTCGAAAAATTTTGGCCAAATTCCCCGCTATGCTGCCAGTTTAGACGGTCAAATGCCCCACCCTTTAGAGCTTCAAAGAGGGTCAAATCCCCCACCCTTCAAGCATGTTAAGGCAACTGTGCAAAACATGCAACAGAATCACTTACCTTTGAAACAAGTTCTGCGAAATTTTCAGCCACTACGAATTTCTTGTTCAGCTTGTCTTCACTCCACACTTTAAACAAAGGCATATTCCACGATATATATAAAACGACAACAACAGAAAAACCCACGTGGAATCGACAAGAGCAATGACCCGTGAACGCGGCTCACATACGTCCTGAATCAAAGAATTGCGAAATCCTTTTTGTTTCCGACCGCTGACAGACGTTTTGAAACGCCCCACCCGGCGGGCCTCATTTTGGGTCAAATTCCCCACTGTACGGAGCTTAACGCGAGTCAAATGCCAGGGGATTGCCCCGGGGGGATGGGCGGTTTTGGAATTGACTGGTACATTAGTGTGGCGTTGTGTTTAATTTCAGTAGTTTAGCAGTTCTTGGTGTTCCCTCCCTATCCCTCCGAAATAAGTTTCTTGCCACTGAGCTATCTGGTTTAAGTGTGATGGGTGCCTGAGGGGGGCTGGGGGGCTTGTGGCTTGGTTGCGGGTTGGGCAGGCCAGTCAGGTGTTCTAGAGCTTTAGGGTTGTGATTGCAATTGCAGCCCCCAGGCTTATTGGGCACCTCCCTCCATTAGCGACTTGGGCATTGATAACTTATTAACAATCTTTTGATGTGGAACTAAGAGTGGTGTCACCTACCTTATAAGCTTTCTGAGCCTGTGGTAAGAATTTTTTTAAGCTATCCTTCATAGCATTGTCATATTCATTTGAACTTCTTTTGTAGCGTATACCAAATGTTTCAACTTCTCTTAGAACTAGCAGATAAGGAAAGAGAACTTACATTAGCTTTGTAATGACTAACATCATTATTGTTAAAGTTATGGAAGAAGTTTTAGCATACCATCAAGGTGTTGCTTATCTTGATAAATCATTATCAAATTAGCCTAGGTAGTTGGCTCAAGATTGAGAAAAATTCCAGACTGCCATTGCCATCACACCCTTATAAATAAGCTTGCATGGCTCCTTACAGTTCAAAGTTATTTTAGTCTGGGGCTTGGTGAGATAAGATTCCAGGTAATCACATACTGACTCTGCAAGAGGTTGGTAATGCTATGGACTGCAGTACACAATGACAGCTATGCTGAATGACTAGGTACTACTTTTTAATTTGAGTATTTATTTAATAAGTAAATATGTGGGGATGGATTGGTCTATTTTTTATCAGCTGAAGGTGCATTTAGCGCTGTTTTGATAAACGTCAAGTATGACAAGGATTTTTTATACCACCACCTCCTCCCCTGGAAAAAAGGTATGACGTCCACTACTTCCCAAGCCAGTAAGCCCGGCCATTAAGTAACTGTTAAGGTTTTCACTGTGCAACATGAAATGAGTTATTTTTTTAGCCCCTTTGCTTTTTCTGTGGAGCTCGTTCTTAATAAAGATAACGAACCTTTGCTCTATGCTATCTAGTCCAAACAAAGATCCTATTAAAATCTGCCTGCATTTGTACTCGTCAAAAGATATTAGTAATTAAGGTTCTGTAGTTTAGCCGTAATTAAGCTTAAATTACGCGGAAAATTATTCCATAGACCTTTAGAAAAGCTCTGGACTCTTGCCGGGAATCTTGAAGCTTAGTATAAATTCATGTTCATAAGCTAAGTTAAGCTTATGTCAGCTTACCTTTCAATCGGTCGATTGCGAACTCCTCGAACTCTTCCAGTGTGATGTTGTCTGTTGGCGGAACCCTGTACATTTGTAGACCGTGTACATACTTGCCAGCATATTCTGTGTCTTCTAATTTTGTAGATTTACTCTTTCTTCGGTTTATACGATCGCTGAATTGCATGTTCCTGTCGAAGTCAAGCTCGATCTGGACATTGATCAAAGAACGAATCTTTTCCCGCCAAATGAACGCGAAAATGCTCTAGTACCGAGTCCCTTTCAAACTTGGCTCCTACTGCATTGTGGTTAATTTAGACCTTTTGGCGGCCATTTTGAAGTTCGTTGTGGTCAGTGAAGCCGTCAGTGAACGAATTCCTGGGCGGCGTGTTATTTGTTTTGACCGTGGTGTTTCGATATAAAATTCTAATGTTTCTTTATGGGTGTACTTATAAATTGGCGAAGTCTGCTATGCACATGTAAAAATGGAAAACAGCGAAGACACTACAAATGGGCTGCAGAAATCCAAAAGACATTTGAAGAGGAAGAGTGAGGTAAGTCTTATATTGAAGAAAAGCTTCGGCTTCTTTATTTATTTATCTTTAATTTTTATGCTTGCATTCAGCTCTACAACACTTTTGACATATTGACATCCAAATAATATGCTACACTTTTTTAATCATACCTACCCCATATCAGTGACGTCACCTATTGTTATTAATATGCCAACCAGAGAACTATTGGCTAGTGAAACAAAGAATTCTTTTGTTTAACGTTTTCAACATTTAAATAACAAAAAAATGTTTGTAAACAAATATCTTCGCTATAGGCCAGACATATAAACTAATTGTGGCCATTTTTTGTTGCCTTCAAAACTTAGGAAGGATCCACAACTGGCAGCTGCATTGGTGGAAACACTTTGCAGAATGACAGGTGACTGAAAACATTTTAATTCAAATTATATTGCATTGGTTTGCCACATGTAGTTCACCACAATATACACACAATCCAAATTTCTCTTCCTCAACAGACATTAACATGATTATTTGAAACAAAATATTATCTTCTTTGTAAATTTAGTTCCAAACTGAGAAAGTACAGTCGCAGAATTCCACCAACTGAAGCCGAAGAGTGCATTGCTGATGACAAAACTATTCAAACTGAGATGAAGGAAAATATGCTTTTTCTCTCCTGTCATTCCCCTGGGTATGCAGTAAAATCTTCAAAAGGTACAACAGCGAAAAATTACAGGAGAAGCAAAGACAAGAAGAAGCTTCTTGTACCTCCATTGGATGGCTTAAATGAACACAGAGAGTTCAGTGAATGTGCAACTGGTTTTATACTCTCTCCTAGAGCTGATAAACCCTACCAATGCCACTTTTGTGCCAAGCAATTCAAGTACTTCAGTAATTTAAAATCTCACATGAATATTGTCCACAGGAAATTGATAGAAAACTCCCCCAAGGACAGTAAGACATCTACAGTGGGAAGTGGACAAGTATTTCAGTGTGAAATTTGCTTGAGAAACTTCAAGTACTTTAGCAACTTAAGAACGCACAGGCTTGTTCACACAAGTGAAGTAGAGACTTGCAACTCCGGGATTGACTAAAAATCTTTGAAAGATCCTCCTGCGACCAGAGAGCAGTTCTGACTCGAGTGTTAAAGTATGTTTACTTTGGTTTTGAATCTGTATGGTAAAGCCCTGCCCAAATGGGAAACATTTGGGGATCAAACATGATCAAACATTGTTTGGTGACTAACTATTCTCCCGTTTAATATAGTTACTTTAATACTGCTTGAGAATTGTATATTTAGATAGCTTTTACCTAATTTTTTACATAATTCGTAACGTAGTTTGTCAGTAGGTCCACATCAGCCCCTGGCTGCCTCTAGTTTAACCTACTTTACCAAATAAAGTATGTATGTATGTATGTATGTATGTATGTATGTATGTTTGAACACCTTGTTTGGTCGTGTTTGATCATGTTTAATTGTGTTTGATAAAATTCGAACAACAACAAACATTTGATCAAACATTGTAAGACATTTTGTTTGTTTGGGCAGTGATCAAACATATCTGATACCTTTTGCTACTCTCTACAACATCAACATGTTTGGTCACCAAATGATGTTTGATTGTGTTTGGTTGCCAGACATTTCCCATTTGAACAGGGCTTAATTCATAAGCTACCTTCACCTTGTCATCTAATCAGAAGTAAATGTAAACCAGTTGTGACTCACTCACACGCACTTAATGTCAGCTTCACGTATTTGCTGATTCAGTCTTGTTGGTTCAGTAGATTATTTTGAGTTTGGGGAAAAATAGTCTTCTTCTTCTTTCTAATATCTAATTTAATGCGTCAAGCCACTGCTCGCCTCGAATAGCCGTAGCTAACTGCGAGCAGTGCAATATCAGTTGTATTTTGCTAATTTTCTTAATAAACTTGAACTTGAACTTTAACTTAAGAGTAAAGTGACAAGGTAGGAGGCTGACAGCAAAGTCGGGCTCCAATTGACCCAAAACAAGCACAATTTTTTTTCACAAAAATCGAATCCAGTCGCTGAATAAACATGCCATTTCTCTAAACCATGAATCCACTGAAGCATCTCCAGCTGGCAACGCAAAGCCACCAGGCTCTATAGAACTTGTAGTTAACCTACTAAAATGGCGGTCAGAAGTTGTTCGGATTGTAACCAGCACAGTTTAAAAATGGCGCTGAGCTCAGGCGCCTGGTGACAAGTATAATAAGTCCCCGTGCAGGACGGGGAGCCCTAGATTGCTTAAAGACAAAACTCACCGTCCGACTACACTTTTTGAAGGAAAGGTGAAGACTATTTTTCCCCAAAACTATGTGTACTTATTAAGGACAACAACAACTCACCACATGGTAAGTTTCAACGATTTTTATTTCCATTTTCTAGCAAATTTTCAGACCTAAACTTTGCCTCATAATAAATTATGTTCTCTATATTTACCCATGTTATGTCACGTGACACACACAGTGAGCCTGGGTTACCTATGCAATGACCAGACAAAGTGTTATTCGGGCTGCACTGATTTTTCACTGTCTAAACCTAATTTTCTGGTAATTTTACAGTATTGGTTTCGGATGAAGAATATACATCACGAGAACTGTCCTGTCACTGTGTAATTCCAGAAAATATCCATACCTCCCCCACAGAAGGGATTTTTTCTAAGACCCCCCACCCCTCTGGAAAATTCCAATTACGCTTCATACATTTCTTTTAATTTTTTGGCCTTACAGAATCTCCCACCCCCCCCAGGAAATTCCAATACCTTCTGTGGGGGGAGTATGGATATTTTCTGGAACTGCAGATTTGGACTATTTAAATGCCTTAGCTATCAGTTTTCAAATTAATTTAAACACACCAAAAAGTAACCATAAATTTTGTGTAAGCTTGAAATAAGTAAACATGCTTTTATTCTAATTGACTTGTTTCAGTGCACATTGTAATAAAAGATAATGAGATTGTGTAAATATTTATGAATGGTCAATTCAACAAGTTGAAGGTTGTGTTCTGAGGGATCCATATTCGCAGTCGTCCGGTCATCTCAGATGACTACAATCTGGCATGGACAACTGAGGTAACTAAAAAAGTTGTCTTTTGGACGAGTGAGGTTTAGTTCAACCACAAAATATTTCCAAAATTCCTATTCTATTTTATGTACATTGTACAGTTTAACTGTAGCCTGATCGTAGTAACTACAATGGAACTAAAGTGCAAATATGAAGTTTTGAAGTTACACACAACTTTGCCACTATTCTTTCTTTAATTCTGAACTCTTGTCTGGACGACCCTAAGTGGAACTGGGCAAGTAGACCATAAGGCTTACTCACCTGGCAGACGACTCAGAAAAAAATGAATATGGATGCCTGCATTCTGTCAGAATCAACTGTTTCTGGTTGATTGGGTTGGCTGGGTTTTTCTGTGTTCCATTGGGGAAAAAACCATTTTTTTGGTTTGTCTGGCTGATCAACTTTTTCAACCAGACTAAAACCAAGTTGGAAAACTTGAAAAAAGAATTTGCATGATCATGTTGCGTCCATTGCAGGGTTACGCCCAGCATTGAATTTATACACCTGGGTGGAGAGAGGCAATTTGGCAGTTGAGTGTCTTGCCCAAGAACACAATACAATGTTCCAGGCCAGGGCTTGAAGCTGAAATGCTTGATCCAGAGTCAAATGCACTAACCATGAGAGAACCACATCTCCAATGGTAGAGCTTGTCTCAATTATGCAAAAAAGAGATGCAAATGTAGATAGCATGAGTGTTGTATCCAGACAGGATATTTCACCTTTACCTTTTTTACAGGGCAAGTCTTAGTTTAAAAATATGCCTAAACCATAATGTATCCTTTGGATTTTGACTCGTCATTTCTGTTACAGCACCGGTGAAGTGAGACAAACACAGCTGAAGCGAGAGCCCATGACAATATAATTGCCCAAGCCAAAACCTGGCTGCGACTTCTAGCATTCCTCGACAATCTTGAGCTGGGTCGGCTCTTCCACGACGTCGTCCACGACGTCGTCCACGCATCTGCTTGGTCTTCAAGCCTATTTGGCCCATAATATGCGCAAACGTAATAATCTTTTTCTATGAGTGCACAGGCAACCCACAGGAAGGGGGATGAAATTGCGAGATAGATGTCTATAGCTGATCTCGGCGAAACCAAAAGTCGCTTGTTGCAGTGTAGACGGCAGCAATTCGTTACGAATTCCCAGAACGGACGAGAAAATACGAACGCAAAACACAAAAAGAAAACTGCTGGACCATAAATGTATAGGTTTCCGTAGAAATAGTAGTTTTCTTCTGGGCACTGATAGCCAAAGATGTGTTTTAAGTTTCCCTTCACTGCAAACAGAACCACGAACAGTAACACGGTTTTTAGTAGTGCATTTATTCCATATTCGTCGATTCTGAGGCACACTTGTTTAACCAGGTATTCGATCACGCGAACGAATGAAATAACTAACTCAGAAACCGAGGTGGAGGGTGACGACTTTATAGTTGCATCTGTTGTAGCCATTTTAGTGCACTTATTCCTCAAGAAGAGACACCTCGCTTACGTGAATATTATGTCCTTCGTACCCAGTCCCCTCAGACGAAGGAGCGTTACAATTTGTTTGCAATGAGTTTCTAGCAAGATGCAAATCAAAATATGTTACAGAAAAAACTTCGGCAGATCCAAATTCCATCGCATGGATAAAATTCACCTCGATCTTAAATACTTTTGTTCTTGGCTGTGTCTTATTTTTGATCACCTCGATCTTGTTACCTTTGAGGAATTTGCGACAACTGTGCGGCAAACTTTTTGTTCATATCACGTGATACCTTTTTAATTATCCGCGGCTGACACCAACGCATGAAAAACGCCATTTCAGCAGAGGTCTAGTAACAACATGACACCTAAAGTATTATATATTTCCTAGGAACAAATAAATAATTTGAAAAAATTTGCTGCGCGAGCAAATCAAGAAAACATGCACATGTATACCCGGCCAATCTGCAGTCAGTAGTATCGTAAAATGGTGGACTAAGAGAGAATTGAATTCTTCACACAAGCAGAAGTCACCTTAAGCTTTCTAGCTGTTACTAACTTTGATCACAAGGCTCTCGTAAAGTAACTTAGTATTTGGTTAATCTCCGGACCACTGTGCCATGTCAGGGTCGGTTTACTTTCCGTTGCTGTGGCAATGTACCGGAAAAGTATAAGTGTAAAGTCTTCAACGAAGAAACCAGTGTTTGTAAATTCACCTACAGTGTCAACGAATAGAACAACCAGACAAACACCAGTTGACATATTTCAGGATGTAAGCTACGATTCGAATATTCAGTAGTATCGACTGATTCCCTATCTCACACACCCACTCCGACAAGATAGCCGCTCCTCAACGCGGACACACAGCATTGATTCTATCGTTTTCAGAAGAAATAAAGCCTGTAAACAATCATATGCCGACAAAAGACAACGGATAACTCAAGTTCGAAGAACATAGCGTTTAGTAGCCACAGAGTTCTCCCAGAATCCAATGATGCTATATCGCTTAAGTAACGATTTGTGTTCCTCTGGGGCATGTCCAGCACACAACACGCACCAACTTTGCTGTAACGATGAGATAACGCTGACATCGGCTACCACCCACGAATAGAATATATGTCGTCGTATAGTGTACGCCGATTAATCAGTCACAGGATTGCAGGTCCCACCCACCCCACAGATCTATGTTATCCAGAACGCTTGCAGAACAAACAATGGAGATTTAATGTGAAAGACGCGTTGGTTGAGCTGTCAAAAGAAAGAGAATAAGGAAACATTCCATCATTTGTTGCTATTTTTTGGTTTTCTCTTGAGCATTCTAAAATTGCAAGCTTACTTGTCGACGTGTAATATAAACGGTTACTTCAGTTACACTGGTTCGAGTGGAATCATCTCAAAATGTAACTATTGGTAACATCTCAATAATTTCTCCAGTCATAGCTGCCGTATAGTCATGCCTACACACAGCCGAACGTTATGATGTGATAGGATTCATTGATACCAGGAAAAGCTGCACCCCGATAGACGCTTCTAGTGCTATCCCGCGATCGTCCGTAACCTGGTGTGACTAACGCGTGGTTTTGTGTCATGGACAGCTTGCACGCCGTACAAAGTTCCCTTATGCAACAATGCCTATTGAGCAAGTAAGGTATAAAGGATCAAAGATAGTTATATCTCGTTCAAACAGATTTAGTGTCTACCACGTGGCCCACGCACATACTCATGAAGCGGTCACACATCAATAAACTCTCTGACTTAGAACCCTGTATGTATCGGTGCTTGAAACTGCTCTGTCGTGGTTCAACCTACTGTATTGCGAAGTACGCACTACAACTACAACACACTACAACCTGATCCGCAGGTGTCAGACTTTTTTTTCCAGGTGTTCGAGCCTCCATGGGGAATGTAGCACACGCAGATATTAGCCCAACGTTATCAGAGATCGTTCACGAGCCTGGCTGAAACATGCTGAAGAGCAAGTTGTATAACTCAGCTCTGAACAAAGTTAGGATAAGCTCACGTTTGAACTATTTTGGCCGCGTGGACCTCATCAAGGTTCTATCACACCACCAGCGCCACTGGGACCGTAGGTAGAGAGGCCAAGAATTTGTAAGCTCGTGTAATTTCATGTCCGCGACGCCACGCGATTGCGTATTAAATTCCCAGTATGTAGTTAGGAGAAACGACCGCACACTGTGCATATCTACCCAAGCCTCGGTGATCGATTACGCACTTGAGGGCTCGTCCTGTAAAGCTAATACGTGCGATACGTGTGTACCGAAGCATCCTCAAGACAGTTGTCAGGCAGCAGTACCATGTACGCCTTAGGGTCAACATGGTTCACCTCATCACGGGTTGGAGGATCTATAGTCAATTCCTTTCTCGTGTTCAGTTCTCTAGCTAGTGCTTTTTGTTGCTTCTTGGTAGAGCTAGCAGTCTTCATGACACATGTTCAGTGCCCCCTCGACACTTAGGATATCGCGCGGTCGCAACACAACAATTTTCCGTGTTCTGCCACTCCTAATTATAAGCATGTGAATCATCCGGCAGCGATACGATACAGATCAAAACTGGTTGTACCTGACCGGTGCGAGAACTAGTCGCCAGGAGCCACGATATGCCAAGAGACTCCATGAGACCAAACTCGCTCGTTACAGTGAAGTGGCTCTGCAAGAAGGACAGTCTAATCATACAAAGCAATGGGCTCACGGCAATAGATCTGTTCGGCGTCAGAAATCACGGCGCAACAAGCATGCCACCAGACCCAACCCAAGTGACTGACTCAGACACAGCCAGTCAATTGCACTGATGTCTGCGAGACCTGGCTGGTGGGTCAGCGAGGCTACCAAGATCTGGTACAATCAGGGCAGTAATTACAGCTTCGCGGATCCACGGTTGAATAGTAACACTGATTCATTCACCCAAGTTATCTGGAAAGAAACCCGAGATATTGGAATGGGCTGCGCACAGAGAAAAGGAACTTTAAGTAACGATATCTTTGTTGTGGCTTTGTACTACCCTCCTGGGAACAGCCCGCGCGCTTTGCGGCAAAACGTCATCAGCCCCAGCAAAAATGTGAACGATGCGTATTCGTCGATATTCCGGAAGCGGAATGAACTGCAGCAAAGCGGACGTGCACAGCCACTGGTGCGCGGGAAACATTAGGGCATGCGCAAAAGCAATGCAAGGCGTTGAAAACTATTGACATTATTTCATTGTTAGAAACTTCGCTCTGGACAAAGGACAAGGGGATACACTCTGTACACTGTAGGAAAAGCAAATGAAGGTTTATACGCACATTGCGGTCAATGGCAACTAACGAAAAGAAGCTCTCAGTATACCTCTTTGTCAAACGCCTTGCTGAACTCTCAGAGTTCAGCACATCTCTGGTAGGATTGAGTCAATCCTACCAGAGATGTGCACTTATTTAAGTTCTTACCATAAAACCACAAACTCGAGCATAGAAGGTATGAGACCATGTTAAAGAACCTGATCATTGAGACAGAACTATCTGGATCAGTGGACAAATTTTCAGACCAAGGATATTTAAGCAATAGACCACAAGTTTCTATGGGTTATTTAACAAATAAAGAAGCCTAAGCCGTGTATTACACTGTGATAAAACACGACAGGCATTTGAGAACACGAGGGAAATGTGGAAAGCACGAGCCGCAGGCGAGTGTTTTCTACATTTCTCGAGTGTTCTCAAATGACTGGAGTGTTTTATCACAGTGTAATACACGGCTTAGGCTTCTTCATTTGCTTTATGATATAGATTTTACGCGCGCAAAACAATAAAACACGCTTTTTCTATGTTTTATACTCTGATAAAACATAGGTTTTTGACCAATCAGAGCGCGCGCAGGGTCCAATCTATGTTATAAAAGCTGATAAACCACGCGGGATGTTGGTCGAACACGAGAAGAATTTGTAAACCACGAGCCGCATGCAAGTGGTTTACGAATTCTTCGAGTGTTCTACCAACATCGCAAGTGGTTTATCAGTCTATAACTCATAGAAAACTTGTGGTCTATTGCTTTTATATAATAATTCAGAAGACGCGCGATTTTTCCGTGGGTTTACCGGCACAAGAAACCATAGCTGATTGACCAATCAGAGCGCGCGCATTGATTTGGTTATTATATAAATACGTATAGGAAATTAAGGAGACAAAGAAGAGTTTTTTTCAATTTAATGACAGGGGCTCAATTACAGCTCTATCGAGTCAATTGTAAGATACTTAGGTACTCCTCCTTTATCCTAACCGAGTTGAAAATTGCTTTTCCTGAAGATGCCACCGCACATTCGATCACCGATGTACAAAACTGTTATGAAATTCCTTTTATAACGAGTAGTTAAGGCCTTATGGTTATGTACAAATGATCGTATATTGTTTATGCCGCCTATATTTGGTATTGTTTTTCTGGCGTATTTTTATATACATTTAAGATCGATCAGTTAAAGATGACCTTTTTTCCCACTGATTGATCGATACTTCTCGTGAAGTGTTGTCAAATGTGGTGATTGCCTTACCTGGACTGTGCTTTTTATTAGTTCTAAACTGCGACAATATATGCTATATTGATTGAACACTAAGGAAATAAATAATAACTAATTTTTATTCCGGAATAGAGCTAAATAAGCGTGGAAACACCTCATCAAAAGGGAATTATGCAAATCAACATGGTTCCAAAAGCAACCAGTTTGTTTCAAAGAGCAATCAATTGTAATTAAATATCTTTAAATGTGTATCACTATGGTCTTTGTCTGTGGTTTGACCTGGCATTAAATCTCGTCCATCCGATTTCGATTAAAGAAGGTTTTTGTTTTTTGTTCTGTTTTAATGCTATTTTTAAGTTAGCCATGACGTGACATGAAGTTAAAACGCTGAAATCCAACCAACCTTGCTGTTTATAAATGTTTAATAGCACGCAACATGGCGGTAACCTCAAATTAGCTAAAATTTTTCTTTGGTAGTTTAGTAACATAGAACGAGCATTTATGCCAAGAAGTTGAAATGTGGCGATACATCTGATTCCGAGGTTAGTCTGATTTGATTTTAAACCAAACACCTGAGAAGAATTCCTCTCATCTGTTCAGTGTTTGGCTTTCATTCTTAAGTCCTGTAAAAAAGATTAATCGTTACCCACTCCGTAATAACAGGTTGTTTGTGTAAATATTGTTTCTTATTGCTGCAGTTCAATAATTCTTCAAACCTGAATGTGATATGACAAGATCTTGTTTACGTGAAAATGTTTTCATTAAACAGCGACAGGACAAAGGCACGCCTTAAACAAATTTCGATGCTGTGATCGAAATCCGTTTATAACAAAACATTAGTTTGTCCCAAATGAAGAAATTGCGACGAACACTGAAATTGTGTACAAAGCTAATGTGCGACTTCGCAGACGCTCTAAAAACGACATATTTTGTTGCTTTGGGAGATTCTGAATACTCTTGTCAAGTTACGAGTAGCTAGTCATAACAATGTCACAAGCTTTGTGTTTAAGGAGAAAACTATGAACATAAATGAACAATTTGAAAAATATAGAAAAAAACACGTTGTGTATCTTTTTGACGAATTTATGTTATAATATGAATATGCAATCGCTTGGAAACAGTGAGTGGTAACCACTTGTTTCTTTCTTCCGATTTCACGCGCATTTTCCAATAGATGAAAGCAATTGTGTAGACTGCAAAACAGTCGTATTTTTTGCGAACGCGAGCGACGGTCCGGCCATATTCGAACGAAAGGTCTGGAGTGAGTGTAAAAACAGCGAGGCGTGTGAGGCTCGCGCGCTTCACACTCGAGGATCACGCCTTCTGAAAACGACTGTTTTGCAGTCTAGCAATCGTACGTTCTGCCTGTTTACATCTTACTATACATCTGCCTGTTTACATCTTACTATTGCTCCCAGGTGCTCTTCTGTTACCGGTTTGAGAAGCATGTCTTGTCTTTACGTCAAAACGTTATTTTTCAAAATATCAAATTATTTTGAGACGTAAACACAATTGAAACAAAAAAAAGCATCATTTACCTTTTGGCCTCGCAAATCTATAATCTCGTACCCAGATTTAATTCTGTTTGCCGTGGAAGATCTGGGTTCTAGATTAAAAGATTTCTTCACAGTGGTCGTACGCAATTCATTGTGGGAGACAATTCTCACTTCATCGAGGGAGAAACTGAGAAAATTAATTATAGGCTAGGAATTTGAATTAATACAGATAAGAAACGAAACGCAGAACCGTATTAATGTAGTTAAACATTCACTTATTGCATGCAGAGTTGGTCAAAAATCGTCACATTCAAAATAAAACCAATCCGTCCTACTTACAAGGCTGTAAAAACTTCCTAATCTACTGTTAAGTCATACTCATGTATTTATGTTTTAATTCATGCATTTTTACTAACAGATTCATGTAATTTAACCATGAGGATTGTGAAGGTGATCAGTTTTCTCATCTGTCAAGCTGCTTTGTGCCTCACAAGGGCAGCAGGTTGGTTTTATTTTTCTACCAACATAGTTTTTTTTCATGAGGACATTCCGTCCCGAGGTCCAAGTCCGGCTTAGCATTAATATACTCTTCCTGGAAGAAATGACAAACATGTCATGTATATCTTGCATCAGTAAGCTGAGTGACGCACCCTCGATTGACATTAAATGCCCCCCCAACTTCCTTCCCAGTGTCGCTCATCTTACCACCTGGGGACAGTAAGATGGGAGACCCTGGGAACGAGGTTGAAATGTCTCGTGTGAATGTATTAAGACTAGGGACCTTCCATATATAAATTGCTGCCCCCGTCACATGACAGCATAAACACGGTATTCCTTCTCCCATGCCAGCCTTGCCAATAAAAAATCAACCTGTACTAAATATCTTCATTCAAAACGTAAGCGGCTAGCTATTGTAGGTAGGGGTGCATCCAATCAACCACACCATGAACCTCATGACATTGATTTACCTCAGGTGAATAGCATTATATATATCCTTTCAACAGCCGTGTCTGAACGTTAGTTTTCCTCTCTTTTCTATACTTCACCTCGTGGCACCCCTCCCCTTTTATTAACCTCCATCCAGAAAAGGTCCAACTTTTCTGGCGTTGATTCGCTAGAGAATCAAAGGAAAAACATTACTGTGTCTTATAAACTCTTGGTCTTCGGCCATCGTAACTTGATTAAAAAGATAAAACAAACAGCGGTGATAAACATATTGAAAACTTTCATTTTATAATCTTGACGTTTCGTATGCTAGTCAACATACATTTTCAAAAGAATAACGGTTACAAATTGGGGGTCTGGAACCTAGACAGAAAACAACTGCAATTAATAGAAATTTAAAGCGGCCTTCACACGGCAAACTTAAGTTGGCAAACTCGTGTTGGAAAGCTTCAAAAAGTTGGCAAACTCGTTCCTTCACACGTCAAACTCGTGGCAAATAACAAACACGGCAATTTCCAACATGGCCGCTTTTTAATGCAGTTTCAATCACGTACAACAGTGAAACAGAGGATAAGAAGAGAAGAACCAGAAAGCGGTGGAGAATTAGAAAGGTTTGGACGAAACCAAGTTTGTCCGCGCGCTCCTCCGTTTTATTTTGTTTGTTTTTAGTATCTTTGTAGGCTATAGATGAAACGTCCCGAACAGCCGGACAATTGTGAACCGCTTTGAAATTAAATTTAAAAAATGTTGATTCGCGTCCCCCATTTTGTGAAGTGTCACTCAAATAAATCACGCGAATAGAGCTCGTTTTGATTGGTTGAAAATTACCAACACATGTTGGCCAACCGTTCACACGTCAGATACGAGTTTACCAACACGAAAAAGTTGGCGAGAATAGAGGCAAGCTCTATTTGTCGCCAACAGTTTGCCAACTTGTTTGCCGACTGTTTTTGTGCCGTTCACACACATCAACTTGAATTTGCCAAATCGAGTTTGCCAACTTTAGTTTGCCGTGTGAAGGCCGCTTAAGACGTTTCAAACGGAAACTGTCTGTAAAGGGACAATGAAAAGGCTTTCTAATAGAGTAAAAGCTTTTCACTGCTGACATTGGCGTTCAAAGCTATTACTGTGTCTATTCAGCTCAACCTTGCTTCATACTGTGGTAGTGATGCATATACATAAATTATCTCAAAGCTGGTTTGTTTTTCGTTTCAGATGATGGCAATGAATATCAAATGGCACGGGCGTCAAAAAAGTCTATTGAACTACAAACTGCTTATGTTTACCGTACAAATACGCCAAGAAGACATCATTATTCTGGTGGGGAGATGAAGGCTGCTGTAATGAAAGTTTGCTCTTTAGTAGCCTGCGAACAGGCTCCCGGTTCGGTCGGGTTTAGGGCGAGATAGCCGAGTGTAGTCTAGGGTGAGCGGGACGAGCCGAGAGCGGTCTGGTGAGGAGGGAGTCTCACTCGCTTCGCTCGCGGAGCCACGACGCTCCGACTCCCACTCGCTCGCCGAATTTTTTTTCCGACCTCGCTGGGAGCCTGTTCGCAGGCTAGCTCTTTAGCGAATGCATATAGACCCTTTGCATAAATGGCGCCTAAATTTGAATAACAATACTTGGTACATCCTTAGCCTCACGTTCATGTTTCAAGACAAAGGAAATTTCACATGAGTTTGAGGCTAAGGATGTACCAAGTATTGTTATTCAAATTTAGACGCCATTTATGCAAAGGGTCTATAGCGTTTTTTAACCAGCTAAAAACTCACTCGTCCCCCTGCAAATCCCCCTCCCCTCCCCTCCCACTCAAAACACACGCAGTTAGGAATTGATATCGTATTGTGACGAGTTTCTGTTTTCTTGACAGTGATCTTAGGCAGTAGTGGTAAGACAATTCTTGGACCGCTTGTTCCGGAGTCTGGAGAGGAACAAATACACAGAGTGCAGGGATTTGTCCTCAAACCGGACACTATCAACTAGGTTGGTCAATTTATGTATGTATGTAAACGTGTAGCGCTTCAAAACTAAACTTCAAAAATCTTCTATTTTCTTCCTTTACATATAACAAAGTCAGTTTATAGTAGCAACAATTTGATGCGGTATGGACATCAATTCAACCAAAGCCGTCTTACGCAATTTCTCATTTGCATTTTGGGACTTCGCCCAACTTTGTACGAAGTAGGTTACCGTTTCCTGCCCTAGGTGCGGCCAAGAATTGTTTTGGCTACCGCACCAAAGACTGTTTACAGATAATTGTCTCCACCCGCAATCATACGCTCCACTTGAAAACACCTAAAATTAGTTGAAAACCACAAAAGCGTCAATCACGTTTGAATGGTATTCAAGTCTAATTTAGCTCTTTTAAAACTGCCGAGGACTCAAGATTTCCTTGCCCCATTGATTGGCATTTTTAAGTCAGCATGTAGGCACCTGTTAATTTGATGTAAATCTGGTAAATCTACATTGTTGTCACAGTTTGTGCCTGTCTCCGAAGACCAGGAAGACGGCGACTGTTGAAGTTTGGCGCGGCTGGGGCCAACCCCTGTCGCACGGCTAGGTCGAGAACTCCCGGACAAATGTTAGATGACCAAGAGAAAATGTTTTCCCAGGGTCCGTGTTTTTTGACACAGGCAAACCAATAATGTTCCGTCCCAAGGGCGTCCGGGTCCGTAGTCCTATAGGTTGGGGGTCCAGGGCTGCGGAGTGTAGTCAAGACCTAGGGATGCATGCTCCGGGGGACGAGCCTCGGTGCATGTTGGGGCTTGTCGGGGCGGGTGTAGAGCTCAACAGGCGCTTGGGACACTGCTAGGGGGGACAAGGGTAATCATGGTCATGGTGACGGTGTTCGCTGGTTGGACTCGCGTAGCAGGTAGCTCTGGGCCGGGGGGCGTGTAGGAAACACAGGGTCATTGGTGGTGGCTGGGGGAGGGGAGCAGGTTTGCGGTCGGTGTCGCTTGTGTGGCTATGGGAGCATCGCCGCGGG
>JAHPZR010026697.1:0-14233 GCA_019787425.1 Platygyra sinensis
ATCTCCAAAAATGTTTGTATGGTCCTCATTTTTAGTGCAGAGTGCACTATTGGGATGGTTTGGGGGTTGATGCCACTAAGCACTATGGCAATAAGGCAATAAGGTAATAAGGTGTAAACTTTAATGTTTGTTTAATTAATTAATTCCAATTAATTAATTAGCTTTGTTTTGAGGGGTGGGGTGGGTACCTTTGATTGCTACGTAAAACGTACTATACTTACATTTCTTTAAGTATACCATCACAAAACTATATATGGTTCTAATATTCTCTTGTTATCCTAGTGGTAGTATACTCTTAAGAACAAAAGCGATTTACATGAAGTGTATGCGCAAATTGATTAGCGTTAGTGTTAACTATATGTTAGGTAAACAATACATTTCATACACAATTATACACGAACGTTCAGTGCTTTTCCTTGTGGTTGAACACAGTATGTAAGATGCATGCGCTCTAGCATTGTCAGCATGATGCAATCCGTTCTCGAGTTCAGATTCATGCGTGCGATACCATACTCTCGTCTTAACGGGCGATAGCAGTTACATTTCAGGTAATATCAGTTCCCCCTTTTAGTGCAAAGGACGCTTTTGTGTGACCGCGTATCTTTTGGAATCATCCCTAGCTCGGTTCAAAAATGCCGTGTGCTGTTTTCAACTATTTTGTGTTTGCTAAGCTTTAAACGAATGAACCTCTTCAGCCTCTTGTTTATTTTCTCTCCTATGAAAGAGAACAAGAAGTTCACAAATGTATTCACCTGAAACATTTCCGTGTTAGCAGCATTAAAATTAGTAATGTCGTGACAAAAGACACTTCTCAAATATTGCTGTAGACACTGGCACTTACGGAAACCGCAAATAAATTTAGTCAGTCTTTGAGGGGACTCGTTCACCGATGTACAGTGTAGGATATAACATCGGTCAAGTTGAAACGCTTTTTGGTTGTATTAATCGACATCATTTTGTATTTTGAACTGGTTTACTTTTAACACCAATGGTGGCAACCTAATATTAAAGAACCTGCTATTCTGAGACACGACGTGACTATTTGCTAATTAAATTAGTAATTGTTTATCGATGATGTGAAAATTTGCCTCTAGATTGAAACAAAATCATTCCTCTTCCAATTTTTTCATAAGTTAATAACATGATTTCATTTTTCTCATTTTTATCTTCTTTGTATGTTTTTGAGAAAACAAGGGTATCATGTTACAAACTTGCGAGAAAAACAAAAGTATCAAGTTACAAATGTTGGCGTTGAACAACTAAAAGTATCACGTTTGCTAGTTCAACGTATGAATGAATTTAGAATGAATGAATTTCAACTTAGAACACCACAGTAAAATTTAAAACCGTCTTGACAAACTGTGATTGTAAGTTATTTTTGGGCCTTGAACTAACAAGTTACATACAGGCAGCAGATGACTTAAAACGTACTTACATGCAGTCCTGCATAATAACACTCTGCACTATCTGAGATTGTCTCACTAGTTTAATTTTTCGTGTAGATTTCATGGTATTGGTACAGTAATGTAAAAAAAAAAGACTAAATATGTACTTACACTATCAATTTGATCCACAGTTACTTTTCCTGCAGCTGTTTTTTTCGTGTAGTCCTGTCCAACATACTGCCGACTATATAAAATATGCTGCTTTACGTTATGGTGATTACTATTGCTTAATTTACTTCATTATACTGCTGATCTATTTTTAGTACAGGCTCCGCAATTTACATGACCATGACTGTGTCCAACTAGAAAGCTTCTGCTACTTTGGACACTGTACACTTATCAACCTTACTTCTTATGGCCAAATATTTTTCCTATTTATTTTTCCGTTTTATTAATTTTTTTCTGTAATAACTCTGTGTAAATGTTGTTTATAGTGTGAAATAAAGAATTGAATTGCTGTATAACATTTTAAATGCTACCATTTGCTAATGGTCCATCCAATATGGTGAGATTCTGGTGACTCATCAATGGTCTAATTCACAGGGTTCAATATTGTTATGAAAAATTGTTGCGTGGCTTGGAACATTCGCGAATATGCTAATTTAGTCTTGAATCTTCTTGCACATTAATTAGTTTCGTGTCAAGGTGACTAAGCAATTTATTTTAGTCGTTTACCTCTGCTGCTGTAAATACTTTTACATTGTAATGCTACTTTATTTAGTAGAGCCGGAAAGTTCTAGAATCTTATGCTGTAAAGTATAAGCGAATCAGTGTAGTTACATGGTTTTATCTCAAGAGGGTTTGAGGTTTTTTCCCAGCAGTGTTTAGAGAGAATTATCTTGTGTTTGTGTAACAGAGGTTACGTGGATATCTGGCAAGAGGCCGTGTTTATACAAGAGTGACAAAGGTCGTGTGTAAAGTTTAGCGGAGGAGTGTTTATTCAAGTGTAATTGACAATCCTAGCGTGTGCTTGTTGTGAAGTCTTGAGTGGAGTTACTGCATTCATCTGGAATAAATAACCTTGTTGTTGTTCCCGACATCCTTGCGTTCTGTTTAGACTACAAACTACCTGCCACTTAAAACATCGAACTTGCAACAAATATTAAGTTAACAAAGATTATCTTGCATTTTACCTAAGATTTGTCAACTTTGGTAGCAGCCTCTCATCTTCCTCTAGGTAAGGTAATGCCCTGGCAGTCATCTAAAGGAAATAACCACGATACATTTGGTTAAAGTAAACAATATCAAAATGGAACAAAAAAAGTATCAAAATGACAGGTAGTAAAAAGAAACTTACTGCAAGCGCCCGAGACAATTGCATACGAAATTCATTAGCTACCAGGGATACAAGGTCATCTCTGGGGACATATGCAAAACCCTGCAACAACACAAAGATAAAAAATTAGTCATAATAGCAAATCAAAGAGCATTGCTGTAAAAACTAAGCTATATTGTTATAAGTGCAAAATCACTCTGACATGCCATGTTTTGTTTTTACTTACATTTTCCAGATAAACCTTTCTTGATCTTACTAGATCAAGAGCTTCAACAAAGGGAACCTGAAAATAAAATAAAATTTTACTCCTGAAGGTGGTGGAAGATTTGCAATGTGGAAGAGTTAACATCCCTGCTCCCCTCTCACCTTAAAGAGTTTGAACTCTTTAAGATCGGCAGGTTAGCAGGGATAGTGCAGTAGTGAGAGTGCTCGCCTTCCACCATTGTGGCCTGGGTTCGATTTCCAGACCCGGCTTCACATGCAGGTTGAGTTTGTTGTTGGTTCATGTCCCTGCTCTGAGGGTTTTTCTCCGGGTTCTCCAATTTTCTGCCCTCCACAAAAAATCAACACTTCTAAATTCCAATTTGATCTGGAAAAAGTGGATGAAGAGCCACTTTGTGGAAATGCTACTGCAAATGCAAATTCAAATTATTTCTTTCTTGAAAGTGGGTGTGGTTGTTCTTTAGAAAGCAGTCTTTACACTCTAGCTAATGTTCATACATTGACAAATAATACAAGAATTGCATGTGTACTTTGAAATAGTCAGTAGCCAGAACTTTGTGATGGCTGAGGTTGAGGCCAGCTTCCACCAGCTCTTCTTTCCTTTCTTCTCTCTCTGCAGGTTCAATCTGCACACAAAAAGAAGAAACAAGACATATTAAACAAAAACAGGACACCCCACCTACTTGTATAATGATCATAAAGAATGTTTAATTCAGGCTTTCTTATTTTAAGATGAAAGAGAATTGTTTACGCTAAGTTCTGAATTAATTATTACTCAATATAATTAACGATTAATTTGTGATATTATTATGCATACTGGTTTGTAGTCCAAGCCATTAGCTTTAAGAAAATCATCCACTTCCTTTGAGTCAATTTTAGCCACTTCTGTGAGACGAAATCTGACATGAGAAAAGAAAATCAATAACATCACTTTGCATCATAGGCATGCAGCACAATTACAAAGTGCTACAACTGAAAGTCCTTTACATACAATCAAACCAAGGTTAAGGGTACATCCTTAGGAAAATTGGAGGTGGCTGCTCAAAGAGGGTTTCCTTAGGAATAAGTGTGAGGCTAAGAGAAACTTCAATTTATGCAAATTCAAACATGCTTTAAGGCAATATGGAATTGCAGCATGAAATGCAATAACAAATGTGTGTTTGATACTCCTACTTGCCTTTGTCCTTTCCAAACTCAAACTAAACTACTTGTATTACATTAAGGACAGCTTATAAACAGAATAAGAAAGCAAACTCTGCATTGGCTATTTAAATTACCTCTATTTGCTTCACACAAAATGACAACATATGTGCTGACCTGGTTGCAAACTCAAACAATTGATTAATTAAACATTGGTTGCTTTCATAATAATATTTACATTTCATTATTGATGCTTTGCCCACCTGAATAATTCAACTTCTTGAGACAAAAACCAACGCCTGAGATCTTCCCTGGAAAAATATAAAAATGCACGACATTTTTCTCATGAGAAGATAACCTTCTTTAATTGTCTGAAATACATGTATGCACAGTCAGAATACTTACGATCTGCAATATGCAAGTCGTAGGATAAAATGGGAGATGTGGTCTTTTCGCCTTTCAGTGATGCTGATTCCATCTTCTTGATTCTGTTCAATTCAAATTAGGCAAAAATTATTAAATTTTGTTAGTCAAATGATGTTTAACTTAAATATAGTTAAATGGAATTTAATAAAGTTAACGACTAGGAGCCTATCTGTTCAGTAGCATCTCGTTGGTGGTGTTAGTGTCTTGGCCATTTGTTAGCGTTTGTTGAGCATTTGGTCAGGAGCTAGTCTGGTCAGTGGCATTCTTTGTAAGCATTTGCCAGTGTCTTGGTGGCTATTAGCGTTTGTTTAACATTGGTGTGTTCCATAGCGTTTGCTGTAGTCATGGCTGTGGGAGCCCTGGGGCTGACTTTGTCCAGTGATATTCTTGGTTAGTTCGTATGTTGTCGTCCCATATGCTTGCAGTGTGTTCATTGCTCTGTTATGTACCGGTCAATTCCAAAACTGCCCATGCCCCCCCTGGGCAAACCCCGGGGCATTTGACTTTTTCGAAAAATTTTGGCCAAATTCCCCGCTATGCTGCCAGTTTAGACGGTCAAATGCCCCACCCTTTAGAGCTTCAAAGAGGGTCAAATCCCCCACCCTTCAAGCATGTTAAAGCAACTGTGCAAAACATGCAACAGAATCACTTACCTTTGAAACAAGTTCTGCGAAATTTTCAGCCACTACGAATTTCTTGTTCAGCTTGTCTTCACTCCACACTTTAAACAAAGGCATATTCCACGATATATATAAAACGACAACAACAGAAAAACCCACGTGGAATCGACAAGAGCAATGACCCGTGAACGCGGCTCACATACGTCCTGAATCAAAGAATTGCGAAATCCTTTTTGTTTCCGACCGCTGACAGACGTTTTGAAACGCCCCACCCGGCGGGCCTCATTTTGGGTCAAATTCCCCACTGTACGGAGCTTAACGTGAGTCAAATGCCAGGGGATTGCCCGGGGGGGATGGGCGGTTTTGGAATTGACTGGTACATTAGTGTGGCGTTGTGTTTAATTTCAGTAGTTTAGCAGTTCTTGGTGTTCCCTCCCTATCCCTCCGAAATAAGTTTCTTGCCACTGAGCTATCTGGTTTAAGTGTGATGGGTGCCTGAGGGGGGCTGGGGGGCTTGTGGCTTGGTTGCAGGTTGGGCAGGCCAGTCAGGTGTTCTAGAGCTTTAGGGTTGTGATTGCAATTGCAGCCCCCAGGCTTATTGGGCACCTCCCTCCATTAGCGACTTGGGCATTGATAACCTATTAACAATCTTTTGATGTGGAACTAAGAGTGGTGCAGGCCCGTAGCCAGGATTTTTTACGGGTGGGTGCGATCAGTTGATTATACGGACCAACGAGCGCCGGAGGCGCTCTTGACTAGGGGGGTCCGGGGGCATGCCCCCCCGGGAAATTTTGAAAATTAAGTTGTCTGAGACTGCATTTCGTGCGTTTTGAAGGTCAGTATGATAGCAATATAGGTCGCTAAAAGCGAACCTAAAAACGTGGATATTTGTCAAATTTTGAACTTCAAAATTGATTTTGATGCTTTACGTATGTATTTTACAATGTAGAGAATAACAATGCCAATGTCACTATTTAAAAATAACAAAAATAGAAATAAAGTTGTAAATCCGTATTGTTCACTCGGCTGGCTGCTGATCATCACGATCTTTCAGAAGTGTGCCAAGCTCAAGCCTCCTTGGGTGCATCTTGGCAAACAGAACAACACTATTATTTTTTTTTTACTATTTATTTTTTTAACAAAAAAGTGGACCTCAGCAGTCTGCGGGGGGGTGCGGGCGCACCCATCGCACCCCCCCTCCCTACGGGCCTGTGGTGTCACCTACCTTATAAGCTTTCTGAGCCTGTGGTAAGAATTTTTTTAAGCTATCCTTCATAGCTTTGTCATATTCCTTTGAACTTCTTTTGTAGCGTATACCAAATGTTTCAACTTCTCTTAGAACTAGCAGATAAGGAAAGAGAACTTACATTAGCTTTGTAATGACTAACATCATTATTGTTAAAGTTATGGAAGAAGTTTTAGCATACCATCAAGGTGTTGCTTATCTTGATAAATCATTATCAAATTAGCCTAGGTAGTTGGCTCAAGATTGAGAAAAATTCCAGACTGCCATTGCCATCACACCCTTATAAATAAGCTTGCATGGCTCCTTACAGTTCAAAGTTATTTTAGTCTGGGGCTTGGTGAGATAAGATTCCAGGTAATCACATACTGACTCTGCAAGAGGTTGGTAATGCCATGGACTGCAGCACACAATGACAGCTATGCTGAATGACTAGGAATTACTTTTTAATTTGAGTATTTATTTAATAAGTAAATATGTGGGGATGGATTGGTCTATTTTTTATCAGCTGAAGGTGCATTTAGAGCTGTTTTGATAAAGGTCAAGTATGACAAGGATTTTTTATACCACCACCTCCTCCCCTGGAAAAAAGGTATGACGTCTACTACTTCCCAAGCCAGTAAGCCCGGCCATTAAGTAACTGTTAAGGTTTTCACTGTGCAACATGAAATGAGTTATTTTTTAGCCCCTTTGCTTTTTTCTGTGGAGCTCGTTCTTAATAAAGATAACGAACCTTTGCTCTATGCTATCTAGTCCAAACAAAGATCCTAAATCTGCCTGCATTTGTACTCGTCAAAAGATATTAGTAATTAAGGTTCTGTAGTTTAGCCGTAATTAAGCTTAAATTACGCGGAAAATTATTCCATAGACCTTTAGAAAAGTTCTGGAATCTTGCCGGGAATCTTGAAGCTTAGTATAAATTCATGTTCATAAGCTAAGTTAAGCTTATGTCAGCTTACCTTTCAATCGGTCGATTGCGAACTCCTCGAACTCTTCCAGTGTGATGTTGTCTGTTGGCGGAACCCTGTACATTTGTAGACCGTGTACATACTTGCCAGCATATTCTGTGTCTTCTAACTTTGTAGATTTACTCTTTCTTCGGTTTATACGATCGCTGAATTGCATGTTCCTGTCGAAGTCAAGCTCGATCTGGACATTGATCAAAGAACGAATCTTTTCCCGCCAAATGAACGCGAAAATGCTCTAGTACCGAGTCCCTTTCAAACTTGGCTCCTACTGCATTGTGGTTAATTTAGACCTTTTGGCGGCCATTTTGAAGTTCGTTGTGGTCAGTGAAGCCATCAGTGAACGAATTCCTGGGCGGCGTGTTATTTGTTTTGACCGTGGTGTTTCGATCTAAAATTCTAATGTTTGTTTATGGGTGTACTTATAAATTGGCGAAGTCTGCTATGCACATGTAAAAATGGAAACCAGCGAAGACACTAGAAATGGGCTGCAGAAATCCAAAAGACATTTGAAGAGGAAGAGTGAGGTATATTGAAGAAAAGCTTCGGCTTCTTTATTTATTTATCTTTAATTTTTTTGCTTGCATTCAGCTCTACAACACTTTTGACATATTGACATCCAAATAATCTGCTACACTTTTTTAATCATACCTACCCCATATAGCAAAGATATCAGTGACGTCACCTATTGTTATTAATATGCCAACCAGAGAACTATTGGCTGGTGAAACAAAGAATTCTTTTGTTTAACGTTTTCAACATTTAAATAACAAAAACAATGTTTGTAAACAAATATCTTCGCTATAGGCCAGACATATAAACTAATTGTGGCCATTTTTTGTTGCCTTCAAAACCTAGGAAGGATCCACAACTGGCAGCTGCATTGGCGGAAACACTTTGCAGAATGACAGGTGACTGAAAACATTTTAATTCAAATTATATTGCATTGGTTTGCCACATGTAGTTCACCACAATGTACACACAATCCAAATTTCTCTTCCTCAACAGACATTAACATGATTAATTTGAAACAAAATATTATCTTCTTTGTAAATTTAGTTCCAAACTGAGAAAGTACAGTCGCAGAATTCCACCAACTGAAGCCGAAGAGTGCATTGCTGATGACAAAACTATACAAACTGAGATGAAGGAAAATATGCTTTTTCTCTCCTGTCATTCCCCTGGGTATGCAGTAAAATCTTCAAAAGGTACAACAGCGAAAAATTACAGGAGAAGCAAAGACAAGAAGAAGCTTCTTGTACCTCCATTGGATGGCTTAAATGAACACAGAGAGTTCAGTGAATGTGCAACTGGTTTTATACTCTCTCCTAGAGCTGATAAACCCTACCAATGCCACTTTTGTGCCAAGCAATTCAAGTACTTCAGTAATTTAAAATCTCACATGAATATTGTCCACAGGAAATTGATAGAAAACTCCCCCAAGGACAGTAAGACATCTACAGTGGGAAGTGGACAAGTATTTCAGTGTGAAATTTGCTTGAGAAACTTCAAGTACTTTAGCAACTTAAGAACGCACAGGCTTGTTCACACAAGTGAAGTAGAGACTTGCAACTCCGGGATTGACTAAAAATCTTTGAAAGATCCTCCTGCGACCAGAGAGCAGTTCTGACTCGAGTGTTAAAGTATGTTTACTTTGGTTTTGAATCTGTATGGTAGGGCCCTGCCCAAATGGGAAACATTTGGGGATCAAACATGATCAAACATTGTTTGGTGACTAACTATTCTCCCGTTTGAACACCGTGTTTGATCATGTTTAATTGTGTCTGATAAAATTTGAACAACAACAAACATTTGATCAAACATTGTAAGACATTTTGTTTGTTTGGGCAGTGATCAAACATATCTGATACCTTTTGCTACTCTCTACAACATCAACATGTTTGGTCACCAAATGATGTTTGATTGTGTTTGGTTGCCAGACATTTCCCATTTGAACAGGGCTTAATTCATAAGCTACCTTCACCTTGTCATCTAATCAGAAGTAAATGTAAACCAGTTGTGACTCACTCACACACACTTAAAGTCAGCTTCACGTATTTGCTGATTCAGTCTTGTTGGTTCAGTAGATTATTTTGAGTTTGGGGAAAAATAGTCTTCTTCTTCTTTCTAATATCTAATTTAATGCGTCAAGCCACTGCTCGCCTCGAATAGCCATAGCTTACTGTGAGCAGTGCAATATCAGTTGTATTTTGCTAATTTTCTTAATAAACTTTAACTTTAACTTAAGAGTAAAGTGACAAGGTAGGAGGCTGACAGCAAAGTCGGGCTCCAATTGACCCAAAACAAGCACAATTTTTTTTCACAAAAATCGAATCCAGTTGCTGAATAAACATGCCATTTCTCTAAACCATGAATCCACTGAAGCATCTCCAGCTGGCAACGCAAAGGCACAAGGCTCCATAGAACTTGTAGTTAACCTACTAAAATGGCGGTCAGAAGTTGTTCGGATTGTAACCAGCACAGTTTAAAAATGGCGCTGAGCTCGGGCGCCTGGTGACGAGTATAATAAGTCCCCATGCAGGAAGGGGAGCCCTAGATTGCTTAAAGACAAAACTCACCGTCCGACTACACTTTTTGAAGGAAAGGTGAAGACTATTTTTCCCCAAAACTATGTGTACTTATTAAGGACAACAACAACTCACCACATGGTAAGTTTCAACGATTTTTATTTCCATTTTCTAGCAAATTTTCAGACCTAAACTTTGCCTCATAATAATTATGTTCTCTATATTTACCCATGTTATGTCACGTGACACACACAGTGAGCCTGGGTTACCTATGCAATGACCAGACAAAGTGTTATTCGGGCTGCACTGATTTTTCACTGTCTAAACCTAATTTTCTGGTAATTTTATAGTATTGGTTTTGGATGAAGAATATACATCACGAGAACTGTCCTGTCACTGTGTAATTCCAGAAAATATCCATACCTCCCCCACAGAAGGGATTTTTTCTAAGACCCCCCACCCCTCTGGAAAATTCCAATTACGCTTCATACATTTCTTTTAATTTTTTGGCCTTACAGAATCTCCCACCCCCCCCAGGAAATTCCAATACCTTCTGTGGGGGGAGTATGGATATTTTCTGGAACTGCAGATTTGGACTATTTAAATGCCTTAGCTATCAGTTTTCAAATTAATTTAAACACACCAAAAAGTAACCATAAATTTTGTGTAAGCTTGAAATAAGTAAACATGCTTTTATTCTAATTGACTTGTTTCAGTGCACATTGTAATAAAAGATAATGAGATTGTGTAAATATTTATGAATGGTCAATTCAACAAGTTGAAGGTTGTGTTCTGAGGGATCCATATTCGCAGTCGTCCGGTCATCTCAGATGACTACAATCTGGCATGGACAACTGAGGTAACTAAAAAAGTTGTCTTTTGGACGAGTGAGGTTTAGTTCAACCACAAAATATTTCCAAAATTCCTATTCTATTTTATGTACATTGTACAGTTTAACTGTAGCCTGATCGTAGTAACTACAATGGAACTAAAGTGCAAATATGAAGTTTTGAAGTTACACACAACTTTGCCACTATTCTTTCTTTAATTCTGAACTCTTGTCTGGACGACCCTAAGTGGAACTGGGCAAGTAGACCATAAGGCTTACTCACCTGGCAGACGACTCAGAAAAAAATGAATATGGATGCCTGCATTCTGTCAGAATCAACTGTTTCTGGTTGATTGGGTTGGCTGGGTTTTTCTGTGTTCCATTGGGGAAAAAACCATTTTTTTGGTTTGTCTGGCTGATCAACTTTTTCAACCAGACTAAAACCAAGTTGGAAAACTTGAAAAAAGAATTTGCATGATCATGTTGCGTCCATTGCAGGGTTACGCCCAGCATTGAATTTATACACCTGGGTGGAGAGAGGCAATTTGGCAGTTGAGTGTCTTGCCCAAGAACACAATACAATGTTCCAGGCCAGGGCTTGAAGCTGAAATGCTTGATCCAGAGTCAAATGCACTAACCATGAGAGAACCACATCTCCAATGGTAGAGCTTGTCTCAATTATGCAAAAAAGAGATGCAAATGTAGATAGCATGAGTGTTGTATCCAGACAGGATATTTCACCTTTACCTTTTTTACAGGGCAAGTCTTAGTTTAAAAATATGCCTAAACCATAATGTATCCTTTGGATTTTGACTCGTCATTTCTGTTACAGCACCGGTGAAGTGAGACAAACACAGCTGAAGCGAGAGCCCATGACAATATAATTGCCCAAGCCAAAACCTGGCTGCGACTTCTAGCATTCCTCGACAATCTTGAGCTGGGTCGGCTCTTCCACGACGTCGTCCACGACGTCGTCCACGCATCTGCTTGGTCTTCAAGCCTATTTGGCCCATAATATGCGCAAACGTAATAATCTTTTTCTATGAGTGCACAGGCAACCCACAGGAAGGGGGATGAAATTGCGAGATAGATGTCTATAGCTGATCTCGGCGAAACCAAAAGTCGCTTGTTGCAGTGTAGACGGCAGCAATTCGTTACGAATTCCCAGAACGGACGAGAAAATACGAACGCAAAACACAAAAAGAAAACTGCTGGACCATAAATGTATAGGTTTCCGTAGAAATAGTAGTTTTCTTCTGGGCACTGATAGCCAAAGATGTGTTTTAAGTTTCCCTTCACTGCAAACAGAACCACGAACAGTAACACGGTTTTTAGTAGTGCATTTATTCCATATTCGTCGATTCTGAGGCACACTTGTTTAACCAGGTATTCGATCACGCGAACGAATGAAATAACTAACTCAGAAACCGAGGTGGAGGGTGACGACTTTATAGTTGCATCTGTTGTAGCCATTTTAGTGCACTTATTCCTCAAGAAGAGACACCTCGCTTACGTGAATATTATGTCCTTCGTACCCAGTCCCCTCAGACGAAGGAGCGTTACAATTTGTTTGCAATGAGTTTCTAGCAAGATGCAAATCAAAATATGTTACAGAAAAAACTTCGGCAGATCCAAATTCCATCGCATGGATAAAATTCACCTCGATCTTAAATACTTTTGTTCTTGGCTGTGTCTTATTTTTGATCACCTCGATCTTGTTACCTTTGAGGAATTTGCGACAACTGTGCGGCAAACTTTTTGTTCATATCACGTGATACCTTTTTAATTATCCGCGGCTGACACCAACGCATGAAAAACGCCATTTCAGCAGAGGTCTAGTAACAACATGACACCTAAAGTATTATATATTTCCTAGGAACAAATAAATAATTTGAAAAAATTTGCTGCGCGAGCAAATCAAGAAAACATGCACATGTATACCCGGCCAATCTGCAGTCAGTAGTATCGTAAAATGGTGGACTAAGAGAGAATTGAATTCTTCACACAAGCAGAAGTCACCTTAAGCTTTCTAGCTGTTACTAACTTTGATCACAAGGCTCTCGTAAAGTAACTTAGTATTTGGTTAATCTCCGGACCACTGTGCCATGTCAGGGTCGGTTTACTTTCCGTTGCTGTGGCAATGTACCGGAAAAGTATAAGTGTAAAGTCTTCAACGAAGAAACCAGTGTTTGTAAATTCACCTACAGTGTCAACGAATAGAACAACCAGACAAACACCAGTTGACATATTTAGGATAAGCTGTTAAATTTCAGTGTATTGAATTATTTATCACACTCCAGCAGAGGAACCTGACCGATTTTCTATGTTTTAGAATAAGCTAAATGAAGACAAAACAACGGATAACTCAGTTCAGAATCATTTAAAGAAGAGTTTCCATTGATGCTATTGTGATTTTTTTTCTTGGGGATTTTAGGACACCCGCAGAACTTTGCTGTCAAAAACCTGACCAGTACATACTAATTAAATAATTCGTCGTATTTCGCCGATAAATAGTCGATTCTTCCGTCAGTTTCGGACTTGAAAACATGGATTTTGAAAGCGTTTGTTGAGCTGTCAAAAAGGTAAGGAAACATCAATTTGTTCTTTTTGTTTTCTTATTTAAAATTGCAATCTTATTTCATGTGTATATAGAACGGTTACTTCAGATAAACTGGTTGAAATCATCTCAAAATTATAACTATTGGTAACATTCTCAATAATTCTCTCTGCGTTTCTCCACAGAACGTTTGTGACATTGAACAGGAAGTGCCTAGACCTCATGTTCCGCGAGTCTACTGTTGCTACGTGTTTTGTCATGACGAGCGTACTTCTTCACGCCTTTCAAAGTAAGTAAAATGTTATCGTTAACATTTGCTACTGGCCGAATCGAGCGGCTTAAACTCTCTGTAAACTGATGTTGTCTTGAACTGCTGTCGTGGTTCTCTGTTGTACGCCAAAACTACAAACATAACTTGATTCAATGTCGATTTTTTTCCAGGTGTTCGAGCCTCTGGAAATGTGCAGAGTTTAGCCCAACAAAGAGATCTTAACGGACTGCTAAAAAGTAGGTATATCAGTCTAAGTAGGAAGACTTGACTATTTTGTACTCATAAGTTTAACCCCTGATAGGTAGAGAGGCCAAGAATTTAACTTAATATGCCGACCCCATGTTAAACCCTTTCCCGCACTGTTTCCAAGAGTGATTTACATTACTTTGATAATTCATTACCCATTAGACAGTTGTCAATCATGTTACGCTTAGGTCCAATTTCCCAATCCTAAATATAATTTCTTTGTGTTCAGTTCTTTATATTTTTTGTGCTTTTGTTAGGTAAGTTCATCACATTCGCTCGACATGGATTCGACGAACACAACAATTTCCGTGTTCTCCATCATGTTGCTCCTCTCAAATGGTCCGATAAACTAGCGATACAAGCTCAGAAACTCGCGTACAAGATGGCTCTCAAAGGAACTATTCAAGTGCCAGGCATAGATCTGTTCGGCGAAAATCGAGCCAAGCTCTCCGCGGTCAATTTCGA
>JAHPZR010026698.1:0-12593 GCA_019787425.1 Platygyra sinensis
TGATATCTCCGAAAATGTTTGAATGTATGGTCCTCATTTTTTAATTTTTCGTGTAGATTCCATGGTATTGGTACAGTAAAAGACTTAATATGTACTTACACTATCAATTTGATCCACAGTTACTTTTCCTGCAGCTGTTTTTTTTGTGTAGTCCTGTCCAACATACTGCCGACTATATAAAATATGGCGCTTTACGTTATGGTGATTACTATTGCTTAATTTACTTCATTATACTGCTGATCTATTTTTAGTACAGGCTCCACTATTTACATGACCATGACTGTGTTCAACTAGAAAGCTTCTGCTACTTTGGACGCTGTACACTTATCAACCTTAATTCTTATGGCTAATTATTATTCTTATTTATTTTTCCTTTAATTTTTTCTGTTGCAGTAATAACTCTGTGTAAATGTTGTTTATAGTGTGAAATAAAAATTGAATTGCTGTACAACATTTTAAATGCCATCATTTACTAATGGTCCTTCCAATATGGTGAGATTCTGGTGACTCATCAATGGTCTGATTCACAGGGTTCTATATTAAGTTAAGAAAGATTATCTTGCATTTTACCTGAGGTTTGTCAACTTTGGTAGCAGCCTCTCATCTTCCTCTAGGTAAGGTAATGCCCTGGCAGTCATCTTAAGGAAATAGGCACGTTATACATTTGGCTAAGGTAATCAATAACAAAATGGAACAAAAAAAAATCATCAGAATGACGAGTAGTAAAAATAAACTTACTGCAAGTGCCCGAGACAATTGCATGCGAAATTCATTAGCTACCAGGGATACAAGGTCATCTCTGGGGACATATGCATAACCCTGCAACAACACAAAGATAAAAAAGTCATAATAGCAAATCAGAGAGCATTGCTGTAAAAACTAAGCTACATCGTTATAAGTGCAAAATCACTCTGACATGCCATGTTTTGTTTTTACTTACATTTTCCAGATAAACCTTTCTTGATCTTACTAGATCAAGAGCTTCAACAAAGGGAACCTGAAAATAAAATAAAATTTTACTCCTGAAGGTGGTGGAAGATTTGCAATGTGGAAAAATTAACAATTCCCTGCTCCCCTTTCACCTTAAAGAGTTTTAACTCTTTAAGATCGGCAGGTTAACAGGGATAGTGCAGTAGTGAGAGTGCTCGCCTTCCACCAATGTGGCCTGGGTTCAATTCCCAGACCTGGCGTCATATGCAGGTTGAGTTCGTTGTTGGTTCTTGTCCTAGCTCTGAGGGTTTTTCTCAGGGTTCTCCAATTTTCTGCCCTCCACAAAAAATCAACACTTCTAAATTCCAATTTGATCTGAAAACAGTGGATGAACAGCCACTTTGTGGAAATGCTACTGCAAAATAATGCAAATTCAAATTATTTCTTTCTTGAAAGTGGGTGTGGTTGTTCTTTAGAAAGCAGTCTTTACACTCTAGCTAATGTTCATACATTGACAAATAATACAAGAATTGCATGTGTACTTTGAAATAGTCAGTAGCCAGAACTTTGTGATGGCTGAGGTTGAAGCCAGCTTCCACCAGCTCCTCTTTCCTTTCTTCTCTCTCTGCAGGTTCAATCTGCACACAAAAAAAAGAAACAAGACATATTAAACAAAAACAGGACACCTCACCTACTTGTATAATGATCATAAAGAATGCTTAATTCGGGCTTCCTCATTTTAAGATGAAAGAGAATTGTTTACACCAAGTTCTGAAATTAATAGTTATTACTTAATTTAATTAACGATTAATTTGTGATATTATTATGCATACTGGTTTGTAGTTCAAGCCATTGGCTTTAAGAAAATCATCCACTTCCTTTGAGTCAATTTTAGCCACTTCTGTGAGACGAAATCTGACATGAGAAAAGAAATTCAACAACATCACTTTGCATCACAGGCACGTAGCACATACAAAGTGCTACAACTGAAAGTCCTTTACATACAATCAAACCAAGGTTAAGGGTACATCCTTAGGAAAATTGGAGGTGGCTGCTCAAAGAGGGTTTCCTTAGGAATAAGTGTGAGGCTATGAGAAACTTCAATTTATGCAAATTCAAACATGCTTTAAGGCAACATGGAATTGCAGCATGAAATACAATAACAAATGTGCGTTTGATACTCCTACTTGCCATTGTCCTTTCCAAACTCAAACTAAACTACTTGTATTACATTAAGGACAGCTTATAAACAGAATAAGAAAGCAAACTCTGCATTGGCTATTTAAATTACCTCTATTTGCTTCACACAAAATGACAACATATGTGCTGACCTGGTTGCAAACTCAAACAATTGATTAATTAAACATTGGTTGCTTTCATAATAATATTTACATTTCATTATTGATGCTTTGCCCACCTGAATAATTCAACTTCTTGAGACAAAAACCAACGCCTGAGATCTTCCCTGGAAAAATATAAAAATGCACGACATTTTTCTCATGAGAAGATAACCTTCTTTAATTGTCTCAAATACATGTATGCACAGTCAGAATACTTACGATCTGCAATATGCAAGTCGTAGGATAAAATGGGAGATGTGGTCTTTTCGCCTTTCAGTGATGCTGATTCCATCTTCTTGATTCTGTTCAATTCAAATTAGGCAAAAATTATTAAATTTTGTTAGTCAAATGATGTTTAACTTAAATATAGTTAAATGGAATTTAATAAAGTTAACGACTAGGAGCCTATCTTTTCAGTAGCATCTCGTTGGTGGTGTTAGTGTCTTGGCCATTTGTTAGCGTTTGTTGAGCATTTGGTCAGGAGCTAGTCTGGTCAGTGGCATTCTTTGTAAGCATTTGCCAGTGTCTTGGTGGCTATTAGCGTTTGTTTAACATTGGTGTGTTCCATAGCGTTTGCTGTAGTCATGGCTGTGGGAGCCCTGGGGCTGACTTTGTCCAGTGATATTCTTGGTTAGTTCGTATGTTGTCGTCCCATATGCTTGCAGCGTGTTCATTGCTCTGTTATGTACCGGTCAATTCCAAAACTGCCCATGCCCCCCCTGGGCAAACCCCGGGGCATTTGACTTTTTCGAAAAATTTTGGCCAAATTCCCCGCTATGCTGCCAGTTTAGACGGTCAAATGCCCCACCCTTTAGAGCTTCAAAGAGGGTCAAATCCCCCACCCTTCAAGCATGTTAAGGCAACTGTGCAAAACATGCAACAGAATCACTTACCTTTGAAACAAGTTCTGCGAAATTTTCAGCCACTACGAATTTCTTGTTCAGCTTGTCTTCACTCCACACTTTAAACAAAGGCATATTCCACGATATATATAAAACGACAACAACAGAAAAACCCACGTGGAATCGACAAGAGCAATGACCCGTGAACGCGGCTCACATACGTCCTGAATCAAAGAATTGCGAAATCCTTTTTGTTTCCGACCGCTGACAGACGTTTTGAAACGCCCCACCCGGCGGGCCTCATTTTGGGTCAAATTCCCCACTGTACGGAGCTTAACGCGAGTCAAATGCCAGGGGATTGCCCCGGGGGGATGGGCGGTTTTGGAATTGACTGGTACATTAGTGTGGCGTTGTGTTTAATTTCAGTAGTTTAGCAGTTCTTGGTGTTCCCTCCCTATCCCTCCGAAATAAGTTTCTTGCCACTGAGCTATCTGGTTTAAGTGTGATGGGTGCCTGAGGGGGGCTGGGGGGCTTGTGGCTTGGTTGCGGGTTGGGCAGGCCAGTCAGGTGTTCTAGAGCTTTAGGGTTGTGATTGCAATTGCAGCCCCCAGGCTTATTGGGCACCTCCCTCCATTAGCGACTTGGGCATTGATAACTTATTAACAATCTTTTGATGTGGAACTAAGAGTGGTGTCACCTACCTTATAAGCTTTCTGAGCCTGTGGTAAGAATTTTTTTTAAGCTATCCTTCATAGCATTGTCATATTCATTTGAACTTCTTTTGTAGCGTATACCAAATGTTTCAACTTCTCTTAGAACTAGCAGATAAGGAAAGAGAACTTACATTAGCTTTGTAATGACTAACATCATTATTGTTAAAGTTATGGAAGAAGTTTTAGCATACCATCAAGGTGTTGCTTATCTTGATAAATCATTATCAAATTAGCCTAGGTAGTTGGCTCAAGATTGAGAAAAATTCCAGACTGCCATTGCCATCACACCCTTATAAATAAGCTTGCATGGCTCCTTACAGTTCAAAGTTATTTTAGTCTGGGGCTTGGTGAGATAAGATTCCAGGTAATCACATACTGACTCTGCAAGAGGTTGGTAATGCTATGGACTGCAGTACACAATGACAGCTATGCTGAATGACTAGGTACTACTTTTTAATTTGAGTATTTATTTAATAAGTAAATATGTGGGGATGGATTGGTCTATTTTTTATCAGCTGAAGGTGCATTTAGCGCTGTTTTGATAAACGTCAAGTATGACAAGGATTTTTTATACCACCACCTCCTCCCCTGGAAAAAAGGTATGACGTCCACTACTTCCCAAGCCAGTAAGCCCGGCCATTAAGTAACTGTTAAGGTTTTCACTGTGCAACATGAAATGAGTTATTTTTTTAGCCCCTTTGCTTTTTCTGTGGAGCTCGTTCTTAATAAAGATAACGAACCTTTGCTCTATGCTATCTAGTCCAAACAAAGATCCTATTAAAATCTGCCTGCATTTGTACTCGTCAAAAGATATTAGTAATTAAGGTTCTGTAGTTTAGCCGTAATTAAGCTTAAATTACGCGGAAAATTATTCCATAGACCTTTAGAAAAGCTCTGGACTCTTGCCGGGAATCTTGAAGCTTAGTATAAATTCATGTTCATAAGCTAAGTTAAGCTTATGTCAGCTTACCTTTCAATCGGTCGATTGCGAACTCCTCGAACTCTTCCAGTGTGATGTTGTCTGTTGGCGGAACCCTGTACATTTGTAGACCGTGTACATACTTGCCAGCATATTCTGTGTCTTCTAATTTTGTAGATTTACTCTTTCTTCGGTTTATACGATCGCTGAATTGCATGTTCCTGTCGAAGTCAAGCTCGATCTGGACATTGATCAAAGAACGAATCTTTTCCCGCCAAATGAACGCGAAAATGCTCTAGTACCGAGTCCCTTTCAAACTTGGCTCCTACTGCATTGTGGTTAATTTAGACCTTTTGGCGGCCATTTTGAAGTTCGTTGTGGTCAGTGAAGCCGTCAGTGAACGAATTCCTGGGCGGCGTGTTATTTGTTTTGACCGTGGTGTTTCGATATAAAATTCTAATGTTTCTTTATGGGTGTACTTATAAATTGGCGAAGTCTGCTATGCACATGTAAAAATGGAAAACAGCGAAGACACTACAAATGGGCTGCAGAAATCCAAAAGACATTTGAAGAGGAAGAGTGAGGTAAGTCTTATATTGAAGAAAAGCTTCGGCTTCTTTATTTATTTATCTTTAATTTTTATGCTTGCATTCAGCTCTACAACACTTTTGACATATTGACATCCAAATAATATGCTACACTTTTTTAATCATACCTACCCCATATCAGTGACGTCACCTATTGTTATTAATATGCCAACCAGAGAACTATTGGCTAGTGAAACAAAGAATTCTTTTGTTTAACGTTTTCAACATTTAAATAACAAAAAAATGTTTGTAAACAAATATCTTCGCTATAGGCCAGACATATAAACTAATTGTGGCCATTTTTTGTTGCCTTCAAAACTTAGGAAGGATCCACAACTGGCAGCTGCATTGGTGGAAACACTTTGCAGAATGACAGGTGACTGAAAACATTTTAATTCAAATTATATTGCATTGGTTTGCCACATGTAGTTCACCACAATATACACACAATCCAAATTTCTCTTCCTCAACAGACATTAACATGATTATTTGAAACAAAATATTATCTTCTTTGTAAATTTAGTTCCAAACTGAGAAAGTACAGTCGCAGAATTCCACCAACTGAAGCCGAAGAGTGCATTGCTGATGACAAAACTATTCAAACTGAGATGAAGGAAAATATGCTTTTTCTCTCCTGTCATTCCCCTGGGTATGCAGTAAAATCTTCAAAAGGTACAACAGCGAAAAATTACAGGAGAAGCAAAGACAAGAAGAAGCTTCTTGTACCTCCATTGGATGGCTTAAATGAACACAGAGAGTTCAGTGAATGTGCAACTGGTTTTATACTCTCTCCTAGAGCTGATAAACCCTACCAATGCCACTTTTGTGCCAAGCAATTCAAGTACTTCAGTAATTTAAAATCTCACATGAATATTGTCCACAGGAAATTGATAGAAAACTCCCCCAAGGACAGTAAGACATCTACAGTGGGAAGTGGACAAGTATTTCAGTGTGAAATTTGCTTGAGAAACTTCAAGTACTTTAGCAACTTAAGAACGCACAGGCTTGTTCACACAAGTGAAGTAGAGACTTGCAACTCCGGGATTGACTAAAAATCTTTGAAAGATCCTCCTGCGACCAGAGAGCAGTTCTGACTCGAGTGTTAAAGTATGTTTACTTTGGTTTTGAATCTGTATGGTAAAGCCCTGCCCAAATGGGAAACATTTGGGGATCAAACATGATCAAACATTGTTTGGTGACTAACTATTCTCCCGTTTAATATAGTTACTTTAATACTGCTTGAGAATTGTATATTTAGATAGCTTTTACCTAATTTTTTACATAATTCGTAACGTAGTTTGTCAGTAGGTCCACATCAGCCCCTGGCTGCCTCTAGTTTAACCTACTTTACCAAATAAAGTATGTATGTATGTATGTATGTATGTATGTATGTATGTTTGAACACCTTGTTTGGTCGTGTTTGATCATGTTTAATTGTGTTTGATAAAATTCGAACAACAACAAACATTTGATCAAACATTGTAAGACATTTTGTTTGTTTGGGCAGTGATCAAACATATCTGATACCTTTTGCTACTCTCTACAACATCAACATGTTTGGTCACCAAATGATGTTTGATTGTGTTTGGTTGCCAGACATTTCCCATTTGAACAGGGCTTAATTCATAAGCTACCTTCACCTTGTCATCTAATCAGAAGTAAATGTAAACCAGTTGTGACTCACTCACACGCACTTAATGTCAGCTTCACGTATTTGCTGATTCAGTCTTGTTGGTTCAGTAGATTATTTTGAGTTTGGGGAAAAATAGTCTTCTTCTTCTTTCTAATATCTAATTTAATGCGTCAAGCCACTGCTCGCCTCGAATAGCCGTAGCTAACTGCGAGCAGTGCAATATCAGTTGTATTTTGCTAATTTTCTTAATAAACTTGAACTTGAACTTTAACTTAAGAGTAAAGTGACAAGGTAGGAGGCTGACAGCAAAGTCGGGCTCCAATTGACCCAAAACAAGCACAATTTTTTTTCACAAAAATCGAATCCAGTCGCTGAATAAACATGCCATTTCTCTAAACCATGAATCCACTGAAGCATCTCCAGCTGGCAACGCAAAGCCACCAGGCTCTATAGAACTTGTAGTTAACCTACTAAAATGGCGGTCAGAAGTTGTTCGGATTGTAACCAGCACAGTTTAAAAATGGCGCTGAGCTCAGGCGCCTGGTGACAAGTATAATAAGTCCCCGTGCAGGAAGGGGAGCCCTAGATTGCTTAAAGACAAAACTCACCGTCCGACTACAACTTTTTGAAGGAAAGGTGAAGACTATTTTTCCCCAAAACTATGTGTACTTATTAAGGACAACAACAACTCACCACATGGTAAGTTTCAACGATTTTTATTTCCATTTTCTAGCAAATTTTCAGACCTAAACTTTGCCTCATAATAAATTATGTTCTCTATATTTACCCATGTTATGTCACGTGACACACACAGTGAGCCTGGGTTACCTATGCAATGACCAGACAAAGTGTTATTCGGGCTGCACTGATTTTTCACTGTCTAAACCTAATTTTCTGGTAATTTTACAGTATTGGTTTTCGGATGAAGAATATACATCACGAGAACTGTCCTGTCCACTGTGTAATTCCAGAAAATATCCATACCTCCCCCACAGAAGGGATTTTTTCTAAGACCCCCCCACCCCTCTGGAAAATTCCAATTACGCTTCATACATTTCTTTTAATTTTTTGGCCTTACAGAATCTCCCACCCCCCCAGGAAATTCCAATACCTTCTGTGGGGGGAGTATGGATATTTTCTGGAACTGCAGATTTGGACTATTTAAATGCCTTAGCTATCAGTTTTCAAATTAATTTAAACACACCAAAAAGTAACCATAAATTTTGTGTAAGCTTGAAATAAGTAAACATGCTTTTATTCTAATTGACTTGTTTCAGTGCACATTGTAATAAAAGATAATGAGATTGTGTAAATATTTATGAATGGTCAATTCAACAAGTTGAAGGTTGTGTTCTGAGGGATCCATATTCGCAGTCGTCCGGTCATCTCAGATGACTACAATCTGGCATGGACAACTGAGGTAACTAAAAAAGTTGTCTTTTGGACGAGTGAGGTTTAGTTCAACCACAAAATATTTCCAAAATTCCTATTCTATTTTATGTACATTGTACAGTTTAACTGTAGCCTGATCGTAGTAACTACAATGGAACTAAAGTGCAAATATGAAGTTTTGAAGTTACACACAACTTTGCCACTATTCTTTCTTTAATTCTGAACTCTTGTCTGGACGACCCTAAGTGGAACTGGGCAAGTAGACCATAAGGCTTACTCACCTGGCAGACGACTCAGAAAAAAATGAATATGGATGCCTGCATTCTGTCAGAATCAACTGTTTCTGGTTGATTGGGTTGGCTGGGTTTTTCTGTGTTCCATTGGGGAAAAAACCATTTTTTTGGTTTGTCTGGCTGATCAACTTTTTCAACCAGACTAAAACCAAGTTGGAAAACTTGAAAAAAGAATTTGCATGATCATGTTGCGTCCATTGCAGGGTTACGCCCAGCATTGAATTTATACACCTGGGTGGAGAGAGGCAATTTGGCAGTTGAGTGTCTTGCCCAAGAACACAATACAATGTTCCAGGCCAGGGCTTGAAGCTGAAATGCTTGATCCAGAGTCAAATGCACTAACCATGAGAGAACCACATCTCCAATGGTAGAGCTTGTCTCAATTATGCAAAAAAGAGATGCAATGTAGATAGCATGAGTGTTGTATCCAGACAGGATATTTCACCTTTACCTTTTTTACAGGGCAAGTCTTAGTTTAAAAATATGCCTAAACCATAATGTATCCTTTGGATTTTGACTCGTCATTTCTGTTACAGCACCGGTGAAGTGAGACAAACACAGCTGAAGCGAGAGCCCATGACAATATAATTGCCCAAGCCAAAACCTGGCTGCGACTTCTAGCATTCCTCGACAATCTTGAGCTGGGTCGGCTCTTCCACGACGTCGTCCACGACGTCGTCCACGCATCTGCTTGGTCTTCAAGCCTATTTGGCCCATAATATGCGCAAACGTAATAATCTTTTTCTATGAGTGCACAGGCAACCCACAGGAAGGGGGATGAAATTGCGAGATAGATGTCTATAGCTGATCTCGGCGAAACCAAAAGTCGCTTGTTGCAGTGTAGACGGCAGCAATTCGTTACGAATTCCCAGAACGGACGAGAAAATACGAACGCAAAACACAAAAAGAAAACTGCTGGACCATAAATGTATAGGTTTCCGTAGAAATAGTAGTTTTCTTCTGGGCACTGATAGCCAAAGATGTGTTTTAAGTTTCCCTTCACTGCAAACAGAACCACGAACAGTAACACGGTTTTTAGTAGTGCATTTATTCCATATTCGTCGATTCTGAGGCACACTTGTTTAACCAGGTATTCGATCACGCGAACGAATGAAATAACTAACTCAGAAACCGAGGTGGAGGGTGACGACTTTATAGTTGCATCTGTTGTAGCCATTTTAGTGCACTTATTCCTCAAGAAGAGACACCTCGCTTACGTGAATATTATGTCCTTCGTACCCAGTCCCCTCAGACGAAGGAGCGTTACAATTTGTTTGCAATGAGTTTCTAGCAAGATGCAAATCAAAATATGTTACAGAAAAAACTTCGGCAGATCCAAATTCCATCGCATGGATAAAATTCACCTCGATCTTAAATACTTTTGTTCTTGGCTGTGTCTTATTTTTGATCACCTCGATCTTGTTACCTTTGAGGAATTTGCGACAACTGTGCGGCAAACTTTTTGTTCATATCACGTGATACCTTTTTAATTATCCGCGGCTGACACCAACGCATGAAAAACGCCATTTCAGCAGAGGTCTAGTAACAACATGACACCTAAAGTATTATATATTTCCTAGGAACAAATAAATAATTTGAAAAAATTTGCTGCGCGAGCAAATCAAGAAAACATGCACATGTATACCCGGCCAATCTGCAGTCAGTAGTATCGTAAAATGGTGGACTAAGAGAGAATTGAATTCTTCACACAAGCAGAAGTCACCTTAAGCTTTCTAGCTGTTACTAACTTTGATCACAAGGCTCTCGTAAAGTAACTTAGTATTTGGTTAATCTCCGGACCACTGTGCCATGTCAGGGTCGGTTTACTTTCCGTTGCTGTGGCAATGTACCGGAAAAGTATAAGTGTAAAGTCTTCAACGAAGAAAGAAAAACCCAGTATCCGCGGGATATCGTCTGGTAAATTCACTACAGTAGGTTCAAACGAATAATAGAAAATTTCATGGAAAGACTGTAAATATTTCAGTATGTAACTACGATTCGAATATTATTAGTATCACTGTTCCCTATCACACACACCCACTCCGACAAGATAGCCGCACCACAACGCGGACACACAGCATTGATTCTATCGTTATCAGAAGAAATAAAGCCTGTAAACAATCATATGCCGAAAAAAGACAACAAAAACAAAAGCGAAGAACAAAGCGTATAGTAGCCACAAGTTCACCCAGAATCCAATATGATATATCGCTAAAGAAACGAAAAGTGTTCCACTGGGGCATGTCCACACAAAACACCACCAATTTAAGTAACGATGAGATAACGTTGCTCGGCAACCACCCAGGAATAGAAATATGTGTGTAAAGTGTACGGATTAATCAAACACAGGATTGCAGGTCCCACCCACCCCACAGATCTATGTAATCCAGAACGCATGCAGAACAAACAATGGAGATTTAATGTGAAAGACACGTTGGTTGAGCTGTCAAAAGAAAGAGAATAAGGAAACATTCCATCATTTGTTGATATTTTTTGGTATTCTCTTGAGCATTCTAAAAGAAAGGTTACTAGTCGACGATATATAAAAAATTATTAGTTACAGTTCAAGTGGTACCAGTAACTATAACTCAATAATTTCTCCAGTCATAGCTGCCGTATAGTCATGCCTACACACAGCCGAACGTTATGATGTGATAGGATTCATTGATACCAGGAAAAGCTGCACCCCGATAGACGCTTCTAGTGCTTCCGCGATCGTCTGTAACCTGGTTGACTAACGCGTGGTTTTGTATCATGGACAGATTGCACGCCGTAAAAAGTTCCCTTATACAACAATGCCTATTGAGCAAGTAAGGTATAAAGGATCAAAGATAGTTATATATCGTTCAAACAGATTTAGTGTCTACCACGTGGCCCACGCACATACTCATGAAGCGGTCACACATCAATAAACTCTCTGACTTAAAACCCTGTATGTATCGGTGCTTGAAACTGCTCTTTAGTGGTTCAACCTACTGTATTGCGAAGTACGCACTACAAATAAAACACACTACAACCAGAACCGCAGGTGTAAGACTTATTAATAAAGTCACCTCCATAATGTAGCACACGCAGATATTAGTAATGTTATCAGAGTCGTTCACGAGCCTGGCTGAAACATGATGAAGAGCAAGAGTTAACTCAGCTGTGAACAAAGTAGGATAATCTCACGTTTGACTAATTTGGCCGCGAGGACCTCAACAAGGTTCTATCACACCACCAGCGCCACTGGGACCGTAGGTAGAGAGGCCAAGAATTTGTAAGCTCGTGTAATTTCATGTCCGCGACGCCACGCGATTGCGTATTAAACCCAGTATGTAGTTAGGAGAAACGACCGCACACTGTGCATATCTACCCAAGCCTCGGTGATCGATTACGCACATGAGGGCACGTCCTAAAAAGCTAATACGTGCGATACGTGTGTACCGAAGCATCCTCAAGACAGTGTAAGGCAGCAGTACCATGTACGCCTTAGGGACAACATGGTTCACCTCATCACGGGTTGGAGGATTTAAGTCAACCTTTCTCGAGAGTTCTCTAGCAAGTGCTTATTGTTGTACTTGGTAAAGCTAGCATCTACATGACAAATGTTCAGTGCCCCCTCGAAACTAAGGATATCGCGCGGTCGCAACACAACAATTTCGTGTTCTGCCACTACTAATTATAAGCATGTGAATCATCCGGCAGCGATACGATACAGATCAAAACTGGTTGTACCTGACCGGAGCGAGAACAGTCGCCAGGAGCCACGATATGCCAAGAGACTCCAAGAGACCAAACTCGCTCGTTACAGTGAAGTGGATATGCAAGAAGGACAGTATAATCATACAAAGCAATGGACTCACGGCATAGATCTGTTCGGCGACAGAAATCACGGAGCAACAAGCATGCCACCAGACCCAACCCAAGTGACAGACACAGACACAGCCAGTCAATTGCACTGA
>JAHPZR010026699.1:0-12044 GCA_019787425.1 Platygyra sinensis
TGAATAGCATTATATACATCCTTTCAACAGCCGTGTCTGAACATTAGTTTTCCTCTCTTTTCTATACTTCACCTCGTGGCACCCCTCCCCTTTTATAAACCTCCATCTAGAGAAGGTATACCTTTTGGGGCGTTGATTCGCTAGAGAATCAAAGGAAAAACATTACTGTGCCTATTCAGCTCAACCTTGCCTCATACTGTGGTAGTGGTGTGTATACGTAAATTATCTAAAAGCTGTTTTGTTTTTCGTTTCAGATGATGGCAATGAATATCAAATGACACGGGCGTCAAAAAAGTCAATTGAACTACAAACTGCTTATGTTTACCGTACAAATACGCCAAGAAGACATCATTATTCTGGTGGGGAGATGAAGGCTGCTGTAATGAAAGTTTGCTCTTTAGTAGCCTGCGAACAGGCTCCCGGTTCGGTCGGGTTTAGGGCGAGATAGCCGAGTGTAGTCTAGGGCGAGCGGGACGAGCCGAGAGCGGTCTGGTGAGGAGGGAGTCCCACTCGCTTCGCTCGCGGAGCCACGACGCTCCGACTCCCACTCGCTCGCCGACTTTTTTTTTCCGACCTCGCTGGGAGCCTGTTCGCAGGCTAGCTCTTTAGCGAATGCATATAGCGTTTTTTAACCCAGCTAAAAACTCACTTGTCACCCGGCAAATCCCCCTCCCCTCCCCTCTCACAACACACGCAGTTAGGAATTTGTATCGTAGTGTGATTACTTTCTGTTTTCATGACAGTGATCTTAGGTAGTAGTGGTAAGACAATTCTTGGACCGCTTGTTCCGGAGTCTGGAGAGGAACAAATACACAGAGTGCAAGGATTTGTCCTCAAACCGGACACTATCAAACTAGGTTGGTCAATTTATGTATGTATGTAAACGTGTAGCGCTTCAAAACTAAACTTCAAAAATCTTCTATTTTCTTCCTTTACATATAACAAAATCAGTTTATAGTAGCAACAATTTGATTCGGTATGGACATCAATTCAACCAAAGCCGTCTGAGGCAATTTCTCATTTGCATTTTGGGACTTCTCAACTTTGTAAATTAGGTACCGTTCGCACTAGGTTGGCAAGAATTGTTTGGCTCTCCCAAAAATGTTGACAGATTTTGTCTCCGCCGCAAACACACTTGAAAACACCAAAATATTTGAAAACCACAAGCGTCAATCACGTTGAATGTATTAAGTCTATGGTCTCTCAAAAACGAGACCAAATTTCCTTGCATGATTGGCATTTTAAGTCAGATTAGCACCTGTTAATTTGTAAATTGTAAAATCTACATTTTTCACAGTTGTCATGCTCCGAAGAAGGAAGACGGCGACTATGAAGTTTGGCGCGGCTTGTCAACACCGTACGCACGTCTAGAACGGAAATGATGACAAATATTCAGTTTTGCACAGCAAACAAAAATTCGCCTAATGCGTCCGGGTCCTTAGTCCTATATGTTTTTGTCATTGCTGCTAGGTATCAAGCTAGGTATCATGTTCTTGTTACTAGGTTGCATGTTCTTGTTCTTGTTGTTAGAGTAACATGCTCTTGTTACACTCTGGTTGCAAGGTAACATGTCCTTGTCATGTTCTTTTTGCTAGGTACGTATCATGCTCTTGTCCTTGTTGCTAGGAAACATGTTATTGTTGCTAGGTGACATGCTGTTGTCCTTGTTGCTAGGTATCATGCTCTTGTTCCTGTCGCTAGGTAACATGTTCTTCTCCTTGTTGCTAGGTGACCCCGTGGAGTTTGCTGGAACAGCTCTGAACACTCACAATCGTTATCGTATGTATCACCACGATCCCCCGCTAAAGTGGTCTGATAAGCTGTCATCGCAGGCGAATAAAATAGCATATGAAATGGTGAAACAGTTAAGCAAACAAAGCTCAAAGAGATTTGAAATCACGGAAGAGGAGAGCGTGGGAGAGAATGTGGAGCGGTTCCTAGGCGTGAAGTTTGGTTGCGACTCGACTGCTGCTATGAAGTCAACCGATAACTGGTATAAGGTATATAATAGAATTGTTAATTAACAAATCGAATGTGGTCTAGCGTGGTCTGTACTCTTATTGACAACGATAAGCGTAATCAGAGTGGTAAAAATGTTATGGACTCACGAAGCACAGCCCAGGTGAGTCCATAACAAATTTTGACCACTGTGATGACGCGTGTCGTTGTCGATAAGAGTACAGACCACGCTAAACCACATTCGATTTGTTTTTTACAACAATATCAACGTCAAAGAAAATGTCTTTTTCAGAGCGCGAGCTGAAAAAGGCATTGCGCGACACATTGACGCGAGCAGCTTGGAATGGACTCTTATCGACAAAGGCAAATTAGCCAATCACACCGCGAGATTAGCAGCAATTGTGGTAAAACAATTATTTCACGAGCGCGCGATGGATATAAGGTGGCAGATCGCCAACGAGGTGCGTAGAAATCATCTCATATCCAACTAGCGCGAGTTGAATAATTCATTTATCATACACGCCACCAAAACATAGAATACGGAAAAAAAATAAAAATAGAAAAGACCCCTAAAACATACACATATACTTACCAAAGTGACAATATTTGTAGGGCTCATACACTATGATGGCTGAGCCAATGGAAACCCTTGATTTGCATTGGCCAATGATGCAATATTTAAGAAAAGGAAATATGGTCTTACTAAGAAGTGAAATATATAAGAGGTAACAATAACTGAAGTAGAAAAGAAAAGAATTATCTTAGAGACCGGGAAAGGTGGATTTGAAGATCACAAAATTTTGGGCAACTGAAGTTTTTAAACTCAGATACAATCTTTGTGAAATAGCTTCCACAGTTTTCGCAAGGGAACATTGAAGCCGGCTTAGAACGTAACGACCTCAGTTACAGTCCGTGATTTTAATCATTTCCTTTTTCTCTTCCAACTAGCAAAGCAGAAACTACAGTTATAACTATCCTCATATTCAGGATGGAACAAATTCCTTTACGCAGTTGGTGTGGAAGGCCACGCGACTCTTTGGTATGGGATGCGCTCTACGCAAAGGCCTGCTGGCCAATGATGTGTTTGTAGTGGCTCTGTACAGTCCCCCTGGTAATGTCGGCGACGGGATATCGGTTAATGTTTTGAGGCCTGGACTCAAGGAACCGGCAAAGCCGGACGTGTATTCCAATATATTCAGAAGAAACAAGGTCATGTTAACTAAGAATAAAAACAGTATTAAACGTTAACATTCGATTCAGTAACGCTCGAGTGCAATCTTAATAAATGGATGCAGTTTATGTAAAATGAAAAGGACACTTATTTGAGACAGGTTAGATTAACTACGATAAATTATGGACACGTTTTTCAAGTGAAGCTCAGCACCTAAACCATACGGCTAGAATTGATTCTAATTTTAGTGCCGGGCTACTTTCTCAATACATAGCAGCCTCCAGGCAAGTTGGTCACAGACGTGGTAATACGCGCGACAATGTGTTTCAACTTGCACTGCACCAATGTTGGAAGACAAGTTGAAGAAAAATATTGCCCGTATTACCGGACCTTTAACGTCGATTAAATAACGAACTTATATTTTAACTACGAATCTCGCGATACTCTTAAAGTCATTTATTTTGTGCACTATCAAAACTATCGCAAAACTAAACCCCGAACTTAGCGATAAATTCGAAATAAAAATTTGACACGAAAAATTAGCCGTCGTGGTTCACGTTCAGTCCAGACAACGCAGAATTTGGTCATTTAACAATTATTGGACGAGGTTGAGCAAAATATCGTGATCTGCGAGACACTGAAAAATCACGATATTTTGCGATAACCGAATTCAATAACTGTTTTATCATTCGACCGGCACCAAGTTTCTTTTCAATTTTAATCACTTCCTGGCAGCTCAGGGAAGCGATCTGCCATTTTGCTTTAGAGAGCGTGATTCAACGCATGAGCAGAATATTATTTGCAGCAAAACACGTTTTAAGGTGATTCCTCAGTATTGCATTGAGCATCCCTACTGCGCACGATTTTTTGCGTCATTAGCGCGTGCAAATGAGCTCGTGCACGTGCAAAACGTAAGAAATTTCCTACAAGCAACGCTTGACAGCGAAATAAAAGCTAGTTTTCTCTTAAACGAGCATGGTGACCTATATTTTTTATTGCATAATAATAGTGCCCAAGTTATTCTCTTTAATCTAAAGAAAATTGAAAAAATTTATCGGAAGGAAAAAAAGATATAGTTGAAAGCGTGCACAAAACCGTTACTCTAGGATGTAAATTATGACTACGAAAACATCGACTCGACGAACGTATTTCGTCCACCTCATTTTAAATGGTGCGAATTTTTCCACAAATTTTATATGATATTGTTCCACATGTTCCATACTTTCTTCCTGTCAAGTTTTCTTCCGAGTATTATTTCGATAAACGGTACTTTCAGGTACCGCAAAATGTAACGTGGACCAATGAATAAAGCGCGAGATTAGCACGAATACAGGCAGAAATGGGGCAAGATTGGCCCATCATATCTCTTTTGCGAGAATGGTGACCTATCTTTTTTATTTTATTTTTCGAAACAGCGCTTTGTAGGGAACATCCAGATAAAATTTTAAAAAAATTCATCGGTAATTTTTATTTCTGAGGAATCACCTTAAACGGTACTACGCATGAGCAGACCATTATTTGTAGGCAGTTATTTGCAGGTCACGTGGTGGGCTCTCGGCCAATGGAAAGGAAGAAAACAATGCGTCGAATGATAATCTTCGTTGTTGGCTTGCAGGGAAAGAAATGTACCAAGAATTACAACGCACGTGCATAGCCATTGTCTGCTAATTATAATTCTTTTGTTTAGTGACGTTTCCATTGCCGTTGCCGTCGTGGTTTCGTAAACACCCTAGCTACGTGACTCCCTAACATTTGCAATGCTACTTGTTCAGCTCCGTAATCAAAACCAAAGCAATGGACACAATTCAAAGACAGGAGAAGATATAAACATCTCAGATAGTCATTCCTAGTAACGTTACTTGGGCCTGACAGGGACTAATTTGAAGGCCATTTACGCTGTGCCGTGAAATGTATAATGTAAATGCTTGCATGCAGCGCTTGTGCGTTAACCATTCAGTAGGCCACGAGTCCTTTTACGGTCTCATTAATACTGAGCTTATAATACTTAATTTTTAGCCAAAACTTGACAAAAACCTTTGATAGTTAATCAAAAATAGGTAGAAACAATAAATAGGCCCAGCAACACATCATTGTCTTTGCTTTTAATTTTCTTCTTTTAAAATGGCGTCTTGACTGATGTTTCCGTGATTGGTATTTCATCGTGTGTTCTTCATTTATGAAATAGCTTTCCCCTCCTGTAAGCCTGTTTTTGCGTTCGACTCACCTGCGTTCGACTCATCCCAGCTTACTTCGGAGAACCCGACGGTTCACGAGTCACGATGGTGATACAAAAGAGCTGTTTTTGGCTAATTTTTATCGTCAATAAGCGGACAGACACATAAATGTATAATTCATACGATGCTGCAGCGAGTGAGAGCGGAAATTTGACCAAAAAAAAAGTGGACGACAGTTTTTCATGCGTCTGTCCTGTTATAGACAATGAATTTCATTGTCAAAGTAGTCTGCGGTTCGACTCGCCTATCACCTCGTGGATCCACAGCTACTTTGACAATGTTATGAGGACAGACGCAGTGAAAAACTGACGTCAATTTGTTAATTCGCACTCAGCTCGTGAACCTGGCTCGTGAATGTCCAATCATCCAATCATCTTTCCATTTTCCATTGCCGGATTTCATACGTCGGGGGCCTGGGTACAATCGGTGTATTATGGGATTAACAACACAAGACCCATATATTCAGAAAGAGCACACCGAGCTTTTCAAAATCTTTAAGTTTCGTGTTAATTAGGCCAATATTGAACAAGATACAGCCATTCAAAAACGTAAAAATTTAGTAACAAATGTATGGATTGCCGGACACTTGTCCGGAAAATGTATGGATTTCCGGACAAGTGTCCGGCAATCCATACATTTGTTACTAAATTTTTACGTTTTTGAATGGCTGTATCTTGTTCAATATTGGCGCAATTTACACGAAACTTAAGGATTTTGTAAAGCTCGGTGTGCTCTTCCTGAATATATGGGTCTTGTGTTGTTAATCCCATAATACACCGATTGTACCCAGGCCCCCACGGTATGAAATCCGGCAATATCGAGGAAATCACATGCACCGTTTTGCACAAATTGGAGGCCTGGGACTAAGTATTAAATCACGCGCCAAATTTCTGATTCCTTCAGAGTGGCTAATGGCGAATTGGCCACGGGCATAATTTTAGCGGGAGATGAAAATGTCGTCAAATCGTGTAACTCAAGCGAGTTTAATCCTAGACGATGGCACCGTGTACAAAGGAAAGCTGTTTGGAGCTTCCGAATGTGTGGCTGGTGAAGTGGGTAAGTTTATAAAGGTTTTTTGGGGGTTTGTTCGTTCGTTCGTTCGTTCGCTCACTCACTTTCGACACATGGTTTCTACACCGCACCATCGTGGTTTTTGCTTCGGAAATGCCAATATGATAAAGATAATTCGCATAAATAGGTATTTGGAAACAAATTTTGTTCATTTACAAAGCGTTGGGTTTGTTTTCAAGAAAGAGAAGGAGAAGAAATTAACTTACATCAATTTATCGTTGAGTGCGTCGCGTAATCAAAGGCTAGAGCGAGATTTCACGAACACAAATGTAATTCACTGAAAAGTTTCATTTATTATTTTATATTCAAATATATCGAAGATAATCACAAATCTAAGTTAAAAATATGGACTATGACTGGAGGTTTGAAGAAGAATTACAAGAAGATTCACAAAGTTGAAAGCCCAAATGAGCGAACAAATTTGCACGTGGGCCGTTCAACATCCGGGATCTCCACACGCGTTCCAATGAACGTGTCAAGTTACCGGATGTAGAACGGCAGAGTAGCTACCGGAAGTTTTTTTTCCCAAGAACGAGGAAATTTCTTTATTAGTTGTTTAGTTCACCTCTAGAAGATTACATCCTGACTCTGTGAAGGATGAAAGTTTGCTGGAGTTCATTTTGGCATAAAGTTTGGCGGGTCAGAAAAAAAAATTTTGAAATAAAAGAATGAAAACACAGAAACAAAAAAGACCAAAAGAGGAACTGCAATTGCCGGATTTCATACGTCGGGGGCCTGGGTACAATCGGTGTATTATGGGATTAACAACACAAGACCCATATATTCAGAAAGAGCACACCGAGCTTTACAAAATCTTTAAGTTTCCTGTTAATTGGGCCATTATTGAACAAGATACAGCCATTCAAAAACTTTAAAATTTGCAAAGAAATGTATGGCTTTCTGGACAAGTGTCCGGAAAATGTATGGATTTCCGGACAAGTGTCCGGCAATCCATACATTTGTTACTAAATTTTTACGTTTTTGAATGGCTGTATCTTGTTCAATATTGGCGCAATTTACACGAAACTTAAGGATTTTGTAAAGCTCGGTGTGCTCTTTCTGAATATATGGGTCTTGTGTTGTTAATCCCATAATACACCGATTGTACCCAGGCCCTCACGGTATGAAATCCGGCAATGCATAGTTTACTACACAGCACACAGTTAAAGTGGTACTTTGACCCCTTGATTTTTAGGTGTATCACGTAGATTTCCATAACAAAAATAAAAATGCTATTTACTAGTAGTTTGCAAATGTCTGCATTAGTTCTGGAGATATATATAAGTTTGAAAAATGTGTAAAATTTACAAATGTCAACCCAATATTATATCGAGTGTATAGATAGAGCTATCTTGGTCCATTTTCAGCACGGACCATTGAAACCTGACAGGCTATTAGATCTACAAAAAACACACCTATCTATGGAAAGTTCTGCTCCCAAGGCAACTCGCTCTTTTCCAGTTCCTAGTCACTTGATTTCAATATGTTAGTGATTTTCAGCTCAAAAAAAATGCTAAACAAGGTCACAAATTTGAGCTGACATATGTAAATGCTTGCTGGATAATGTATATGAGGTACCATTTGCAAATATGAAATGATGGTCAGAAATGCTTTTAATATTGGGAGATTTGGAACCCAGTTTGTTGCCATGGCAACAAAACTGTTAAGCTTGTACTGTGGAGAACATTTAGCAGAATTTTAATGCAATGAATTAAACATTTCTGACAAATTGAGTGAGATATCATTTTTCGTCATATTCGATCAAAATTTGGTCAAGCGTTCATGTATGATGTCATCCTTGGCTAATTTGCATATTTTAATGCATATTTTACATGTATCTCTGGAACAAAAAGAGATATTTGAGAATAGTAGACAACATTTTCCTTCTCATACAGACTACTAGTTCATGTTTTAAAATGGCTTTGATAGGAAAGATGTGATTTTCACCGGGGTACCACTTTAAGATACTAGTGGAGTTGAATTCTGTTTTAAATTCTTCGGTCGGGGAATTTAGGAAGATCACTGTGTAAGTCTCATGGGCCAGCATATGCAGTACACATGCATTTCTGAACCATTGCTTTAAACAGTGGCATGGTCTGAATAGATCCTTGTTGTTAGTGTTTCAGACAGGTATGGTTGGCTATCCAGAATCCCTCACAGATCCATCTTACAGATCTCAAATTCTCACACTCACATACCCCCTGATTGGAAACTATGGAGTGCCAGAGGGAGAAAAAGACTCTTATGGCTTGACTGCTGAGCTCGAATCAGACAAAATATGGGCATCAGCATTGATTGTGGGGGATTATGTTGAAGAGTACAGTCATTGGAATGCAAAGAAATCTCTTTCACAATGGTTAAAAGAAGAGGGAATACCAGGAATAAGTGGTAAGTGGTCATTTTAGCAATTTACATGCAGTACAAACAGCAACCCACAGATGTTGCTGTTGTGCATATCTTGCTAGCTGTTTAAACTTCCATGTTGAGTATCAGTTAAAATATGTGGTGCTTTATGTGGCTGGGACGATATCCAGTGATTAGTCATTACTATGGGAGGTATCTGCTCAGCTAATGACTAGAAGCCAGACTGCTTCATCTAGAGTCCAGTATATTTACATGTGTGATCAGGCCACATTGCTTCTCATAGCTATAATAGGAGCTGTCTGCAAGTAGCAGTTTGATTGTCAGGTAGCCTGCGAAAAACAGCCGTCCTTCTTCGCTCCCGGCCCGAATGGCGTTTCGCGTGAAGGACTCCTTCACGCGAAACGCTATTCGGGCCGGGAGCGAAGAAGGACGGCTGTTTTCGCAGGCTAATTGTCAGGGGGATGGGCTGCATTTTCAGTGGAGTATACACTGAAGAGAAATTAAAGTGCTAATAGGCTATTGGGGTTTGGAGGCATACCCACAATAAATGTTTTTGTTTTAAGGACCATAATAAACTCTTTATAAGAAAATACTCTTTTTGCCAGTTATATAACTAATTTTTTTCGAGAATTTCCAGAGGTATGTGTGTATGTTTATACATGTGGACACAGGTTTTTTTTTGGTCTGACTTTGCCTTCTTTTGATTTATTGTTCACAACAGTTCATGTGATTAACAGAAATAAGATGTCTAAGGTTCTTAATACTTTACATCCAGGTATTGATACAAGAGCACTGACAAAGAAGATCAGGGAAAAAGGAACCATGCTAGGGAAAGTTGTGATTGAAGGCGTTCAGGCAGAGTCTGTTCCATTTGATGATCCTAACAAAAGAAACCTGGTGGAAGAGGTTTCATCAAAGGTGTGTGTTTACTTTTCTTGTGAACTCTAGTGTTCAGTATATGTTGTGGTACAAATTGTTTTTGCTTTTTAATTTTTTCAAGGAGCTTGATTTTATTTTCCCATTTTCATTAAATTACCGGTAAACCAAAATGTGTTTAAAAGATCTTAAAGTTTAAATGATAGAAAACTGAAATATAACTTCTTAAATTGGGACAATTCCTAAACTTAGTTAAAACAAAGTTAAACTTTTGGAAGGAAATTGCATTATTGGTGGTTAGGTCTTGTACTGTAACCATAGAGGGGGACAGCAATCTCAGTAGACAGCAGTAAAGAAATCACCATGGGAACTGGTGATGAGTGACTGCCTTAACATAACCTTAAGTTTCTTCTGAATTTATTTGCAGTCACCAGTGGTATATAATCCCAGTGGGGAGTTCAAGATCATTGCCGTGGATTGTGGAATAAAGTACAACCAAATAAGGTGTCTGATTGCTAGAGGGGCTGCTGTCAAAGTTGTTCCATGGAATTACGACTTTAATAATGATGTGGAAAAAGGAGGTAACCAATCATGACTCATTAAAGGGTGGTACATTTTATGTGTGTTTACTTTAATTTTCCTTTTTTTTTATTGTCTTGTGAAATGTGATTGGGTAATTGTTGATGCTTCAGTTTTGGTTTCACGGACCTGGATAGAATGCTACTTAGCGCTCTTACTCACAATATGACTGGATATTTCAGAGTGTGATGGCGTTTTTGTGAGCAATGGCCCTGGGGACCCCACATTTACAACTGAGACTATAAAGAACATCAAGAAGTTTATTGAACGTGCCAGTCCCAAGCCGCTGTTTGGAATTTGCTTCGGACATCAGCTCCTGGCCTTGGCTGCTGGATGTACCAGCTTTAAAATGAAGTAAGCACTTGACTGGAACTTTAAACAATTTATTTTACATGTAGAGTAAGTAGTAGTGACCCTATGATTGAATTCTTGATATCCATTTTTTCATTTTTGTACAAATTAGTCGAAGGGACCAACTTTGGTCCCTGAGACTAGTCCCACGAATTTAATTAAACCAGTTTGAATTTTTGGGGCAAGTCCCTAGGACTTTTCCTCAAAATGCTTCGTGTGAACTGTTTGTGGGACAAGTCCCTGCGACCAGTCCCTTCATGTATTAAACTCTTCAGGAGACAAGGTGCAGGGACTAGTCCCCTTGTGTGTGTCGACCTTAAAGCAACTACTAAATGTCAGAGTATTTTGCCCCCTCCCCTCCCCCCCTGGATGGGATACTTGAGCATTTCTTCCCAGCATTCTGTCAGGTTGCCCCAACAATTAGCCTGTACCCATTTATACTCCTGGAAAGCGGCACAGTAAGGGTAAAGTATCTTGCCCAAGAACACAATAACTCATGCCATTACTTGAACCCAGACTACTTAATCTGGAATCCATTGCACACAATTTAAGGCCACAAGGTTTTAACTCTGATAAGAGTTACTTTACATCTGCTATTTTGTTCACTTGTAAATGTTGTTTCCTTTTGTAGATATGGAAACAGAGGCCACAATATTCCATGCATCCATCATGGAACAAATCGCTGTTTCATCACTACACAGAACCATGGCTTTGCAATTGACACAAACTCGCTGCCATCTGATTGGTCAATTCTATTCACAAATGCTAATGACCAGACAAATGAAGGCATAATACACAACAGCAAACCGTTCTACAGTGTTCAGTTTCACCCAGAACACATGGCTGGACCACGGGACTTGGAAATGTTATTTGATATCTTTTTGTCGACAGTGAGACAACACAAGCATATAGAACCCTTGATGTCGGTCAAAGAACAGATTCAGCAAGCAATTAAGTTTGAGCCACTAGTGCCTCCAATTGAAAAGAAACCCAAGAAAGTGATGATTTTAGGTTCTGGAGGTTTGTCCATTGGGCAGGCTGGGGAGTTTGATTATTCTGGGTCACAGGTGAGAAACTATGTAGACTACACAAGTCATAGTGGTGCAGTTATTTAATTTTAGTGTCTGTGTAACTGACTCCAGGCACGATTACCGCAAGTTCAGAATTAGATAAAGGACGTCGAAGTACTGATCAAGAGCACTGGACTTCGTGTTTATTTCCAATGATTTGTCTTAAATAATACACCAATGCTCAAAACTGTCAAACTAAAATACAAGCAAAATATCTAGTCTAAGCGACACGAAAGGACAAAGCCGAACAATAATCGGATATGATAACAACACGGCCGCAGGAAACGGTAAAATAACTAAACGATAAATAAAACCAACGAAATGAAACTAGGAAAGGTAAAACGTGCTTACCGATTGTCCTCTCTGTAC
>JAHPZR010026700.1:0-27500 GCA_019787425.1 Platygyra sinensis
TTATAGCATCGCTTTTGTATTTCGGACTGGGGTTTGAGTGATCAATCTCATGAAAGATGAAAGATGGTAAAATCTCCGTTTGTTTATCATCAGGCCGCGTTTGAATGCATGTACACGCTTCTCGACACATGCCTGACCGGCTGGACATTTTCGAGTTTCTGAGTCACGTGGAAGACGGGCTTAAAGATCACTATGACATCAAGGTTAGTACGATCACGTGCCTGTTAAACAATGCAATCCTGAGAAAACAAAGAGACGCTCTTCTAAGGCGAGTTGGTGGGAGATGGACGTGGTGTGGCTCTGTTGTTGTAGCCCCTTTGCAGGATCCGGTCACATGGTACAGAACAAATTATGCTGGGACGCAAATGACGCCTTGAGACTTTCAAAACAAAGGAAAGTCGGGCTGGACTGGTAAGAGTTCCTTTGTTTTGGAAGTCCCACTGCGTTATTTGCGTCCCAGCGTAATTTATTCCGTACCATGTGACCGGATCCTGCATAGGGCCTATTGTGCTGGATTTGTAATCCGGAGGTCCCAGGTTCAAATCCTCCTCCCTGCCACTAGATGGATATGTGTTTGGTGGCCCCAGGTTCAACTCCTCCACTCTCGTAAATAGCCAGCTTGTCAGCCTCCCGCCAGTTCAGATTTTTAATAAGTTTCTGTTCAATTTATAATCTGTTTGCTTATATCAGTATCCTCAGTTAGTACAGCAGTGCTAAACACTTCGACACTTAAATAAAGTTAGCTAGTTAAAATGTTTGAACCCCGAAGTAAGGACTGGGCTGCTTCTTGAACAGCTGGCCACACTACACCGGAGAAATGTGAAAACGCAGCTTTATTTCTACGGTTAGGCCTAATCCACGCTAATCCGTCAAGGAAACAGAGCTTTTCAAAAAGAAAATTTGCAAGCAATGGCTAAGCGTGTTTGGGTGGACGAAAAACGTTCACAAACGAAGCTTTTCGCAAACGAGGGCTCTACGATAATTATGTGATTTCTCTGACCGAGTTTTTCTCAAACACAGATACAAAATGACCTTTAATTGTTGCGTTTTCAAATTCCTTCAGCGTACAGTACACGGAGAACATGATTTGATGCATCTTCAGAGAGAAATCGCCGTTTTCAAATTTCTCCGCCTTAGTGTGTAGTGACACAGACAGCCCTTGTAATGAGAAAACTAAAGACGAGGTTGAACTTTTTCCTGATTCTTTGTTATATAGATGCTGACGTTCCTGATGTTAGTGAGGCTATCGTCTTTGTGTCCGAATGCTATTCTACAACGTGAGTATTAGCATAGTACTTAACGCATTCTCGTTGATAATGTTTTTTATCACTGGCCTGCTCTCTGCCAATGTTAAAAGTAGCTCAATTAAGGTACTTTGATTTCTTGCCATGGACAATATTGAACCTTGAAATTTAAGGAAACCTAAAAGTAGTTGTTTACTAAGATAGAAAAACACCAAAGAGATAATAATAAACCATAAAGGAACAAGGATGGTTAAGGATGGAGAAGATTGACACGGATTACAAAAGACGATCTTGAAATTTAAGCTTAACTTTTCGAGATGCGCGAACCGTGTCGTACAATTTTGGACAAAAGTGTCGACACATTTGAGTAAAACAAACGCTTTCTATCGTAACTGAAAATAAAAAATCTTTTTGTCGATGACTCCGGATTTGGCTTATGGATACTGGAAACTTAGACACAATTCTTCGGAACTGACCTTTGTTATCCTCTGGGAATTTCACTCTTTGAGTACCCCTGGGGAACGCACATCTTCTTAATCCGGAGGTAGATATTCTAGGCACTTAGACAAATTTAAGATACCTACAAGAGCGCATTTCACTTGAACCACAAGTAAGTATACCCCCAAGAACCGTCGCCCAATTTTCCTGTTCGCATTCCTTTGTCTTTATTTCAACTGTGATTCTGTTTTCCTTCAGGTGTCGATATCCTCGTGGAACCTCTTCGAGCGACGTTACAAACTAAAGTAAAGGCTAATTCAGTTAAACAAGAATTTGAGAAACAAGACGAACTTAAACGATCCGCGCTCAGAGCTGTGGCTGCGCTTCTGTCGATTCCGGACAGTGGTGAGTGGTTGAATTAACCAATTTAGTCGGCTCTGATTGACTAAGAGCCAGCAAATTATTGTCTAGTAGCTTGTAATAACACTGGCGTGGTATAATCTCACCTTATTGAGGATATCCGAAATCTTGCGAATAATTCCGAAGACGGATTTCCGAATGCACCCGGAGGTGTCCGGAGATGTTTGCAAAATCTCACGTGATCGGTCTCAACAAGTCTCGTGGTGATTTTCCAGGTTTTCCAAATCTCCATTTTATGTTCATATATTTCGTTTTCATTCCAACTAAATTATTAAACTGAGTGTTGCCAGACATTATTTGGCGCGAAAATCTATAAACGGTAGCCTCTGTCTGGCAAAATGGTCTTGGATATTTGTCCGCGGACATCATCTGTTCCGAGAAGCGAACAGTTTTCCGAGAGCGAAAGAGAAACTGTGAGCTTCGAAAACAGACAATGTTCAAGGACAAATATCCAAGCTGTTTTTGAATGCAAACAGAGACTGTTGTTTATTATCCCTCAAATATTTTTCGCAACGCACGGGGCATGAAAATTGGTGGAATACCATTCGGATATTCCCCATCTTTAGATCGAGTAGTAAGTTACGTGACACGTTCAGAACGAATATGATTGGTGGATTTTTAGTGCGGAAAATTTTTTTAAGCGGATTTTCTCTTCCGAAAGGCAAACAGTAACTTTAAAACGCAGCAGACATGCACTTGGACGAATTTGTATATACTTTTGAATGTGACTTGCTGTACAGTTGTTCCAATTATTTGTTCTACTTTCAGTCTTCCTAAGTTAGACAATGTTGTCGGATTTGTTTCAGATAAAAGTCCATTACTCAGTGAGTTCCTCGCACAGATCAAGTCCAGTCCCGAATTGTCCTCCATGTTTGATTCCATTCAGAGAGATGCCGGCTCCACAGAGTCCATGGATACCAGCTGAATATCCTGACCTTGTGTGATTATATCAAACGAAGAAGAAGAAAAAAAACAGTAAACGAAAACGTTATCCCCGTACAGGGAGATATAGTGCAGTATTGTGTTCAAACGAGTCGTAATTCTCTCTGCGCAAAGGAAATAAGGATGTTAAAGACTGAGTTGAAAACACTGGAGCCTTTTTACTTTTTCAGTCCCAAGTTGAAAATGTAAATTCTCCTTAATGTCAGCGATACAGTTCTTCTCATGTCAGTTGTGAGAATGTGGTTAAACGTCACATCTCTTTCACTTAGCTGATGATTTTCTTTTCTCATTCATCACCTGTTTGATGGAAAATGTATTGGTGACTTAATGAGAAATGAGACTTTGATCACTCCTGGGATTTAAAGAGTTTACAAAGCCTTGTCACGTTACAGCTTGTGATGTAAGACTATTAAACTTTACATCAAAGCACAGTTAAAAAAAACATCAGTTTATCAAGGTAAAAAAAAACACTAAAGAGGTAATAAATAAACAAAACCAAACAAAGCATGGCTGGTGTTAAGAAAGATCGAGAATTTAAGACGAACCTGAACAAAACAAATGCATTAGTTTTTCAAGTTCCGCAATTTGTGACGTAGCTATTTTTATCCCCAGCCCTGATCAAAAACCTCCTTTCTCCTTACCTTTGTAATGAAAATGCCACCAAGCAAGTCAGGGGAATAAAGCATCTCATCACTTCTAAAAAGGTCTTGAAGATTCCTAGATAACATTTGGCTTTTGGCTAGTCTAAAAATTACAAGTTTTTTCGTAGTCCCATGGACTAGTGTAGTTCTATGATCGGACATTCATGCCCTCTTCTTTTAACTCCTCCAAAGCCATAAAGCTTGGTAAAGGGGCGTGCGAGTAACGTGGACACGCGCGACGGAAAGTGGGCGCGCGCGAAAAAAGAAAAGCGAAAATTTGATCTCCTTAGCTTGTTGCACTTTAATTCTGCATTGCAACGTTTCTTGTGAAGAAAATGTTTTTTTTTTCCTAGTTAGTAATAATTGATAACGTGAGTGTGAAGAGAGGTTTCCTGGTATTACATACGTTAGCGGCCTTTTGTGTAAAACTCTTTTGCCATCGTCGTCATCGTCTGCCTTGGATCCGCTTACAAAAATGAGTCATTCTTTGTTTGTTCGCTACTATTTTCCAGACAATAAGCACTGTTAATCGGCTTTAATTTTGAGTGGTGTGGAAGGTTGTCTTATTCCAGAGCTAATGATCCATGGATATTTGCAAAATTAACGACTGGGCCATCAGTCGAAGAATAAACTAGCCTGCGAAAACAGCCGTCCTTCTTCGCTCCCGGCCCGAGTGGCGTTTCGTCCTTCACGCGAAACGCCACTCGGGCCGGGAGCGAAGAAGGACGGCTGTTTTCGCAGGCTAAGAATAAACTTTAGAAAAAGGGCTTTTGTTTTGTAGTTGTTTGTTAAATTTCTACGATTTATCAAACCACCTATTTTTCCGAACAGTTGACTCTTTTTTTGTCTTGTTGCCAGGTTTTTCCCGGTTACTAGGGTCGAACACAAGAGAGGGAAAGATACATATATGAAGAGTGATCATCGCAGTAAATTTTCCAATTTAAGCAATTGGAAAGAAGAAGCCTGAAAAAAATCAGGGCTTCAACGGGATTCGAACCCGTGACCTCCGCGATACCGGTGCGATGCTCTACCAACTGAGCTATGAAGCCACACGTTGGGAGCGAGGTCAATTTATTGAGTTCATACTTTTCCCGTGCATGTAAAGAATATATGAAATAATTCATATTTGTACTGCGGTTGTAGATACATATGAAGAGTGATCATGGCAGTGATCATCGGGAAAGATATGATCTTGACTTGTACAATGTACTCCGAGTACAATTTACAGTGTTGTTAAGAAGCGCTTTGTCCCGTTTCATAACTTAATCTGACGTTCTTTGGTCCCATGACAACCGGGGATTCCCCCTTTTTCTTGTCAAAATATAGTTCCAGGCTTTCTCGTCCACTTGGACATGATGAAGTAAACAAGATGGCGGCGGGTGGAGACGAAGATGCCGCTTATTCGTCATTTACCGACTCTTTCCCTTCCAGTTCGTCGTCATTTTCAAGTAGGTCTGTGTCAGAATCTTACAGCAGCTGTGGACTCGCAAGTGGTTCTGAGGGTAATGATTTATTTTGAAAAATCTGAGTCAATTAACACTTGTGTCTAGTGATGTTTTGATTTTCCGTAATTCTTTCCGCTTTTCTGTTTCAGGTGACACGCAGTCGTTTGCAGACGAAGGAATATACGGCTGGATCTTATTTTTGATAGAAAAAGGGATAGTTGCTCGATTTATCGATCCCAACGATGGAGTTTACGAGCTGGACTGGCAAGAAGTTGTCTGGAAATACTGGTTTGAATTTCGAGCGGCCAGGAAAGATCCAAAACGGAGCAAACAAGTCGAGTTTAATCACAGGACTGCAAGCAATAGTTTAAGAGCTGCTCTTTTAAACTCTTACAAAGACAGAGGTGCTAAAGAATATCCAGAAAAGAAGGTGTTGGACAAAAAAAATAAGACGATCAAACGCAGCTTTAGAATGCCATCTACTGTGATCGAGAGATTATCAAGTTGCACGGGACCAGATGTAAGTTAATCGAGTAAATTATGTTAGCCGGTACGATGTTAATTATATATACTTCTGCAGTTTTTTTTTTATTTAGTTCTAATGTCAATTATTTTCCATCCTCTCTACTTTCGTTCACTCTCGCACTTGAATAACTTCAATGCAAAGTCCAACCTTTGTGAATCTTTAAATGGGTGTCGACATGTACTCAAGTGGACTAGAAATAAAAATATGTGACATTTACATATACGTAAAAGCCTACGTAACGTATGGTAATTCTACCCATTTTCACTCAGTTGTTTCAAGTGGAAACCTCTCACTTTTATCTGTCATCAGAGTTTTATCTTTCTCCCCAGACTTAAGCAATAATAACAGAGAAACATTTTAGTTGTATAAGAATTAAAACTTCCCCCGCAATCCCCAAATCCCCTTAGCCTTTTGACCTATAAATCTGTGTCTGGGATTAACTATAAATCCATTCAAATGTAATGCACAGCATAGCTTGCAATCTCTAATACAGTTGGTACTGTTAGTACCCAAGTGACAATTTGTTTGTTAATTTGTTTTTATAAAGAAAACTACTAGGACTAAAGTTGGTTTGAAGACATCATTGCAAGTGGGAGGAGAGTCACTTTCTCCAGATTTTCATGCAGCAGAGCAACATAATGAAGGTGCATTTTACAAGCTGTAGATCCATCAACATATTGTTATTAATTAATTATTAAACTACTGAATATGTTCACATCTTTGACCTTGAATTACATTCATTTCAAATATTATCATTGTGATGTGCATTATAGGAAGCCCATGGTAATCCTCCTGTAAGTTGCAGGGTAAGAAAAAAATTTTAAAATCCACTTTTCCAATGGATAAGTGAGGTTCTGGTTTTGCTTGTCCAAACTGGTCCGAAGTCTAGTCGTCCTTGGTTGTAGACTTGAATCCAAGCTCTGATGCATGATAATGGATATGGAGCAACCATAATGTTCCTTTGACACATTATGATGAACAAGAGAATCTATGCAATACTTTCCACCTGATCCACAGCTAATGTACAGGGATACCTTCTACATATATGGAATAATACATCACATCTTGGTTCGCATCGTGTACTACCCACAGGAAGGTGTCCTTCCAAGATTCCTGAAACTTTCAAACTCTAACTGTTGGGTTGTCAGATTGTTTTTTTTTTTTTTCTTCTCATTGACCATGGTGCTTTCTGCTGAAGGCTTTGCTCTTCTCTTTAGCTGCTTTACCGGTGCACCAAAATAGCCTTTTTATGCTTCGCTGATCAGCCATTGGGTATGTGCTGAAAGTGACTTGGAGGGTCTATTAATAAATGCACAAAGCGATACCCCCAAGTCAGCAAATGAGTCCCAGGCTCCTTTTAGAATGCATTGAAATAAAATGGTGGATAAAATGTAATTGCTCAAATTATTTCATTTTTAACTTGTAAGTTTCTTTTGCAAAAAGCGATCTGTTTCACACTTGCAAAAACTTAACTTAATACCAATTTCTCTGCTGAAACATATAAGACACCTTATTTATTTTCTAGAGATTCACTTGTTCCATCTTTTTAAACATGTAAATACACATACATACATATAAATTTCATATCTTGTAGTTTTTAAAGTAATTTTAGCACTAGGTAATTTAAGTGTCCCCAATTAGCGCACATTGTACGCTAGAGATTTTGACACGTTAATAAAGAACTTTCTTATCTTATGTTATCTTGTTCAAAGGGCAAGTAAGATTGATAACCCATTTGTCCACTGGCCAAAACCACTTGTCTGGGGCAAGTGGACACTGCCTTTGTCGCACCCTGAGTTGCAATTAAATTTATTTAATCACTTTATGTAATCACAATATCAGCTGATCTTCACATACTTGAATTGTTTGTAAAAGTACATATTGACAAACCTTGACATATCAACACACCTTGATAATGACTATCTTCAGGTTCATGCTACCATTGTTAAGTATATCATTTTATTGACAGAAACTAATTTAACATAAAAATATTGTTTCAACAGAAGCATCTTATAATTCAACACATCACCCGTGTTTGGTCTCTCCCGTGAACTTCAGTTCTCTTCATGTTGATACAGAGGTAAAAATATTATATTATAACATAGATAGGACCCTGCGCGCGCTCTGATTGGTCAAAAACCTATGTTTTATCAGAGTATAAAACATAGAAAAAGCGTGTTTTATAGTTTTGCGCGCATAAAATCTATATCATAAAGCAAATGAAGAAGCCTAAGCCGTGTATTACACCGTGATAAAACACTCCAGTCATTTGAGAACACTCGAGAAATGTAGAAAACACTCGCCTGCGGCTCGTGTTTTCTACATTTCCCTCGTGTTCTCAAATGCCTGTCGTGTTTTATCACAGTGTAATACACGGCTTAGGCTTCTTTATTTGTTAATTATTTTATATACTTATAAATGAATTCATAAACAAAAAGCTGGTGTTGTGAGTTAAATTCAATCCCTAGCTAGTACACAGCAAATTTGATTAATATACCAGGAATCTATGTTTTTTTGTAATGTTTTGCGTGGGTCAGTACAGTTCAAAGAATAAATTATATAAATTTAAGTCATCAGTTTATATCAGTGCCTTGCAAAAAAAATAATTAAATAAAAAGGCTGGAGCAATACTGCACATAATAGTACTTGAAAATCTACATTTAGGAGGGAATCCCTCTCTGACAATATATTTTTTGCTGGTACTGATTACAAACAATTCCTAAAAAGTCCTCATCTTAATTAGTCCGGTTTTCCAGGTGTACAAGACATTACCTTTGAGTACAATGTAGCTAGATGTTTATGCTTTAGGTTTCAGACAGACAACCATGCACATGCTTAAACAGAAAGAACAAAGTAACATTACAAGAATTATGTTGCTTGAAATTAGTTCTACCATTTAAAGTCAGACAAATAAACAGCCTTTTGCCAAAATGTGACTAAAATGTTGAAGTTGAATCACTTTGAAGGCTGGACCATGGATTTAGGGAATGTTTGCTTTTGGAGAAGCCTTAAGTGACTTAAAAATCTGATAACTTTAAAGATTGACCTTACAATGAGATTACACTGTAAGTTCACATAAAATAGTACATGTATATAAATCTCACCTTCACTTGAGTTACATGTAATTATTATAGTACTACTTCAAACTTGACTCGGAGTATAAACTTGTTATTTATTTGTCTTTTCTTGTTGTTACACCGTACCGTTTACGAAAAATCATTCAGTACCTCAAAAATTACTGACAGTGTCATCTTGTTGGCCATTTATTTTAGGAATCATATGACCTCATTGGTTCCATGGTCTTAAATGAGCAACATAGTGCAGATGATCTGAGTTCACTGACAAGTGATCAGGACTTAATGCAGTCCTCGCCATCAAATTCCAGGATGGCAACAAGTCGATATGATGCAGGGTCTTCAGGATATGAAAGTATGTAACTTTTAAGCTTTTCTAATGAATGAATTAAACGACGTCAAAACATGCAAGTCAGATACTATTTTCTTCCTGTAATGTCAAATGAATTTATTTTGAGTACTATTTTAGTTTAAAAAACCTCTTTTCTTGATATTCATTCTCATGAAAAAATAAATTTTCTTATGTACATGTACTGTCTTATTTGCTATGTATAGACCCTATGCAAAAATGGCTGCCTTTAAATTATTCTTTTGTTCGTATTTAAATTAGCCTGACTAACCTCGTTTTTGAGACAAAAATTGAAAAGAATTTGTTATCCCAAACGAGGTTAGTCAGGCTATTTTGAATACGAACAAAAGAATAATTTAATGGCAGCCATTTTTGCATAGGGTCTTAATGGCTTATTAACATCTGCTTTTATATTTTTTTATGAAATATATTTAAAATAAAAGTGATCCAGAAATAATATATTATATATGCCATTGATGATAATAAAATCAACCTTTATTGAGAAATAAAACTCGAATTCTAACATGTGTCCATTTGGAATACTTATTACAATACTAATATTATTATATAAGGTAATAATACTAAAAGTAAAAATAACTTACAAGAAAAATGGAATCCCCAGAAAAACTAGATTAACTTAACAGCTATTTGCATGATTGTACAGTCTAGTCTATAATGTCAAGCCTGATCAATAACTAATTCATGTGCATGTGTGCGTGCATTACATGTTCTTGGAAGGCATGCATTACAATATAATCAGGTAATTAGCTATGTGTAGGGGTTCTTAGGTCCAGCCATTCATTCAGAGTATGCTCAGGTACTCATAATTTCTTTTCAAACTCATCAATATAATTCATCAAGTTAACACAAGGAAAATCACAACCTTGAAGGTGGTTTGGATACCCTGTCTTAATTAGCATATAGATTTTGACGATTTAAATTTACTTCAATCTTTGTTTTTTTACTCCTCAGTTTTTGTTTCGATTGAAAAGATGATGAAATATGAAACACTTGAGACAATCAGCTATATCCAAACACCTCGAGTTTCATCCAAAATACTCCATTGCATGTTATATTTCACCTCTCTTGTCAGTGTATGGATATCCTGATGAAACCCTGCCTCCTATCTCGTGTTTGATATATTACTTCTTCTCAGTCAAGCATCTGAATTAGTATTGAGATAAGCATGAATTTCAAATTTGCTTTTAATCTTACTAGGTGCAGAAGAAAATCTCATAAAAGAGATGGATCCAAATGAAGGACCATACCAGGTTTGCTATGTTTTAATGAATAGGCTAGGTAACCTATCAGGAATGTTACAATTTTAATTTATGTAAATACTTAATGTAAATACTTAAAGAAATGTAGGTAAATACTTAACAGGGTTTTCATTAAGGACTGGCCATGGGCATAAGGCAAATTGACTGGCAGTGACAATGATTTTGCCCACTAGAGTAAAGTTTTTCTTACATCATAAAGAAGTTCAGAAGAATTACATTTTGCACAAAGGTCTGTGAAAACCACTTGCCTGGGCACTGCCAAAAACATTAAAGGGGCTCAGTCACGGCATCTTGAGTTATTTTGAACATCGAAAAAATAACCGTTAAAATGAAGGAAATCTAAAAATAACACTTAATAAAGATAGAAAAACATCAAAGAGATAAAAATAAACCATAAAGGAACAAGGATGGTTAAGGATGGAGAAGATTGACATGGATTGCAAACAACAAATTTGAAAAGTTTGGCTAAGCTTTTCAAACGTGACTGAGCCCCTTTAATGAAAACAGAAAATGCTGTAATATGAAATTGCTATATAAACGATTAAATATAACTGAATATATATGAATAAGTGATTAATGGAAAGTCAGGTCCTGATTCAAAACCTCTGAAATTCTCAAACTCAATTACTATTTAAGTAAGTGATTTTAAAAACAAGGGTGACTAGAGAACTGCAAAAAGAAAGATGAGAGACTGGAGTAGAAAAAGACTGACAGATCTCTTTTTTTGGAATTTTCATACAGTGGAACCCCGCTATAACGAAGTGTCACGGTACCGAAGAAAATGTTTGTTATAGCGGGGTCTTCGTTATAGGGAAGACCCCGCTATAACGAATTATCTGGTTAACAACAAAAATATTCGTTATAGTGGGGTAACCAAGCTGAACCAAGCTGAACAATGGGATATACACCACGCAAAACAGTCTACAGACTTACGCGTGAACAGCTACATTTAAATAAAGCAAAGCTTTGAAGGTCAAAGTTTCCCTATCTTGACCAATAGGAGTTGTGTTTGGCTTATCAACCATTCGTATCATCATGTCACTTTTACTGACTGCGAGCGACAGGACAAAATATTTGTTATAGTGGGGTAAATTGTGCGTTGGGACCGTCAAAATCACTTTGTTATAGCGGGGTTCGTTATAACGGGGTTTGTTTCCACATATTTTACTGTAATTCTGCCGGGCTTTCAAATAATGTCCGTTATAACGGGGTCTTCGTTATAGCGGGGTTCCACTGTGCTGACATCTCTACTTTGGAGAAACTTCTGAAAACCCAGCTTTGTGCTTAAGACATTTTGACATTATATTAATATGCACTAGATCTACAGTATAGGTGATTGCCATTGTATTGCATGTTAATACGTAACTCATGAGGCTCTTAATTTATTATTATGCTTAATTAAACATTATCTCCTAGCTGCGGTGGCTTGTACTGTATATAACATACATCCCTGATGATGCCGTAGATCGGCGAAAGCTTGGATCTTAAACGTTTTTAACGATTTTAACATCAATTTTACAGTAGTCAGTAAGGCCTCAATTGAATCTTTAACTATTTTATTTAAAAATTTAAAATGCTACTGAAGGACAACATCCAACGATTAACATACATAGTATTTATTTGTAGGCTTGCATTGAAGGTAGCATCGGTTAACATGAACCATTACAACAATATAATTATGTATTTTCTAGTGCCTCTGACGATACATAATTTAGCGCTGCTATTTAGTAATCATATATTCTATTAAGCTCTCCTTTATATCACATGGACTAGTGGTTCATTTGAATTCACAATTGATGTTGAATGTTGGTCATCCGAAAAAAATGTATTGCAAACTTAAAACTGTATGTTGCTACCTCAAAATTATGAAAAAATAAATAATAAAAAGTAAAACAATGTCAATTAGTTATAATAATTAATTAATTAATTAATTAATTTAACAATAACTGTGTATAGTTACATAAAATTGTGTACAATATTAAAAGTTAGAGAAATTTATGCAACATCAGGGTTCGTACAGGTCATGGAAAACCTGGAAAGTCATGGAATTTTACAATTTCATTTTCCAGGCCTGGAAAGTCCTGAAATTTAGGTGTAGGTCATGGAAAGTCATGGAAAATCAGTATGTTTTCTATGAATGAAAGGCATTAAGATCCAAAGTTGAAAAATTAACTGGCAAGTCCAAAAATCAAATGTAATTTCAGCTGAATAAATGATTGTTTTGACACTACTGCCGGAGGGAAATAGCTTAACTTAGGTCATGGAATATTTCAAAAAGTCATGGAAAAAGTCATGGAAAGTCATGGAATTTTGACAGGTCATAAGTGTACGGACCCTGAACATATACTTTAACAACTGTGCCTTAAATAAAATTCAATAATGCCGCCTTAATGCATTTAAAAATTATTTTAAAATACCGAATCTTCCATGTCTTTATTTTTACTTTCATAAATTTCAGTTCAGGTTACCATTAGTATATCAGAATTTATATACCTTTGTGTTATCAAAACTATAAGTGACAGAACATTTTGTTGTGTTTGTTGCAGGGGGGAAATATGTCCTATATTTTCTTGGAGCAGTCTCTTGATACTCGTGCACCTGGTGCTGGAAACAGGTGTAAAGTGATTTTCTCTTCACCAAAACACTGCCTTACTCCTCGTGAAGTGACAGCAGCAGTAAAAAATCCTTTCACAATTAAAGTTCGTGTTCCTCATTGCCCAAGTAAGTTTCAATGTTGCCAAGCATAATTCTTTTATTTATAACCGATATACAATTTTCTTCATTGTTATTGGCTCAGAGCAGACTAATTTATTGTTAATTTTTAATTTGCTCTTCAGTGCAAATTAATGCATGCACTTTCATTATTTCTTCAGTTGTATAATAAATGAGTATTTACGCTTGTGCAAGTTTGAGAGAATTTTCATAAATCTTTCATGTTGTAAGTAGTTCTCTGCATGCACACTAGCATTCATGCAATTACCTACACAGAAGTAGAACCAAAAATATTGTTTTCCTGCTCTGGAAACATCAATTTAAAACTATAAAAAATATATAAAAATTTCGGTACTCAGAGCACAAGTTAAAAATTTAAGAGTGGAATATTACGTTCGGATCCACTGAACTTCATCAGCCACAGTGCAAATTTGACTGTTAAGAAGGGTTAATATAATGATTCCGAAGGAGCTAATGAAGATTGTAACATAAATGCTGGCTAATTCGAAGCCATTGTCTCTGTTCAAAGAGGGGTTACGTAATCTTATCTCAATTGCCTCCCTTATGATGCATTTGAAGGAATATCTTTCTAGGAATTCGCCAGCTGTTCATGAACATTGCAAGCTCACGGGTCATTTAGTGGATTCTAGGAAAACAAAAGTTCTCGCCACGGAGAGTAATACCTTCAAATGCCGCATAAGGGAGGCAATTGAGATAAGGTTACATAACCTTTCTTTGAACAGGGACAATGGCTTCAAATTAGCCAGCATTTATGACACCATCTTAGCTCCTTTGAGATCATTATATAGCCCTTCTTAACAGTCAAATTTGCATTGTGGCTGAGGAAGTTCGGTGGATCCGAACGAAATATTTTACTTTTGAATTTTTAACTTGTGCTCTGAGAACTGAAATTTTTGTATATTTTTTAAAGTTTTAAATATACAGAAATACTTATTTTTGTAGGAATTAGTTCTGGTGCTGTTGCACTTTTGAGCTTTCAAAACTACACACAATTTATTTTCAATAAATAAGTGTAAATATATAAACTAAAACAAACCAAAAGAATACCAAGCAGCCTCACAAACCCCCTCTGGTGTTGAAGATGATGATGAAAGAAATACCAAACTTCAGCAAACAACAATATTTCTTTGAATTAGTGATCATCATGTTTCAATCAACGATAGCTAACTTTTCTTCAATTTAATTAGGACTTTCAGGAAGACAGCTGGTTTGTGGCAGGCTTACAGTTCAAGTTGTGGTGAAAACTATGGAAGGCTGTTACATTGGTGGAACTAGCTACACTTACGTTGCAAACCTACAGACTCAGTTTGAGCATTGTGTCAAGGCCCTTGATGATGAAGATATGGAACTTGGCTTCTCTCACACAGCAGATGAACAAGTTAAGCTGAGCTATAATAATACATGTAAGTGTTTAAGTGGAATCATGCATATGGGAGGTGGGGTGGCCTCATGGTTAGCGCACTCGACTCTGGAGCGCTTGCTCCAGGTTCGTTCCCTGGCCGGGGACATTGTGTTGTGTTCTTGTGCAAGCACGTTACTCTCATGGTGCCTCTCTCCACCCAGGTGTATAAATGGGTACCGGCGAATTTAATGCTGGGGGTAACCCTGCGATGGACTAGCATCCCATCCAGGGGGGAGTAGAAATACTCCCAGTTGCTTCATGCTACAGAAACCGGGATAAGCTCCAGCCTGATGGGCCACTTGACTCATATGCAGACTGTACCTTACCTTTAAGTGGAATCATGTATATTGGAGATGAAAGTTCCTGCATATTAATGTGGCGTTGTGGTATGCAGTGCCTGGCTGGTACCAGTTGTTTGTGTCCTTATTAAGCAGCAAGGAATATGCCCCTGTTACCTCTTTATTGGTGGTATCCCCTTGCTGGAATTCTACAAATTTACTTGTTAAAAAATGTAAGTGGAGTGTAAAACATAAAGCATTTATGGCTGTGCAATGCAGGATGCCTGACAGTTGACTGCCCCTTCCAGACCTTCGCAAAGGTAATAACGCACTGATCATTGCTCTTCCAGGTCTTCTTTCCCAGGGGATCATAAGGACATAAGAAGTACTTATACACTGGTCTTTCAGAACCTATAGGACCTTTGCACGAACCAGTCAAAATCACACATGCTGGTGAGCAAGTTGCACAGTGGGACTCCCAAAACAATCCACCTGCCTTTGTTTTGGAAGTACCACTGACACAACTTGCTCACCAGCATGTGTGATTTTGTACCATGTGACTGGGTCATGCAAAGGGCTTATTGCTTTCCTTGGATAAGCCTGCTTAATATGAATTTGTCTTGCTAATGTACGTCTAAGAATAAATTTTTTCAAGTGGGAAAATAATGCCTTAAATTAAGCGCACCACCTTCTTTTCCAGACATGGGTGTTGGTGGCTGTCATTTGTTTAATTTTGCCACTCTGCAAGTGCTGATGTTTGTGGCGGTCAAGGAGAGAGCTTACAACTTACTTTTGGCATTCCTCCAGAGCTCAGTTGTGTCGCCAGTATTCCAGCACTGTAAACACCAACTAGTGCCATTCATAGAGTTGATCCAAACACGTGATGAAGCGGCACCAGCTCTTCAAATGTGCAAGGAGTAAGTATCAATAAACTTAAAATGCCCCTTAAGTGAACTGTAAATTATGAGCTGCATATCACAAATAGGACTATAGACCAATCACTATTGCAGATTATAGATCACGTGTTCCACACATAATTGTCCCGTGCTCTGACAGTATCAAGTAAAATCTTTTTTAGTCTTATTCAGAACTCATGATGTGCTTGTTTTGTGATAATTGGTGCCCATGTAAAGTTTTGTGCTGCGTTTTCCAATATAACTGCCTAAAATGGAATGCATCAGGAGACCCTTTGAAAAGTCATCGGTGACGTGTTTAATCCAGAGACAAATCTGCGTAAAACGTCTGACAGTGTATATTGTCACTGACGTCCTCAAATGGTATCCTTTGAGACAAATCGTCACTCTCTTTAAAAACAATTGCCCTATAAATTATACAATCGTGTTAACTAATTTTCGTTTTACCTATCATAGGCTTTTCCTGGAAAGTGTAGCCAGCTCTACACCCAAGGAACATTGCAAATCCTCCCTGCCATCTTCACAAGGTGACTCAAACTTTCTATCTATTCAAACAGTATCTATACTCTGCTAGCCAGACCCTGGTTGTTCAAAAGGTGGATAACGCTACCCACCAGATAAATCACTATCCAGCGTTTTGTGAACACTTATCAACTGGATAACGATTTATCGGGAGGATAGCGTTATCCAGCCTACGATCAATGCGTCCCAGATCAGGGCATGAGGGTTTCGGCGATACAGTGTACGACACATGCATTTAAGATGTTCGGATGCTGTGAAGCATTACAGCGTACCTCGTGTGCTTGTTAAACTATCTACCCTTCAGTTTGTGAAGACGGGTTTTAGGGTATTCCTGACGTCCTACAAAACTCGCATAAAGCAATATCGTGTGCTTGCCCCAGCTTAAAGTGTCCAGGCCTGTTGGGGCAACTTTGAAGTTTCCCTTTACAGAAACTGATTCCACAAAAGCGGTCCCCTCTTTAGAAAAGTGGTCCTTTCTATCAGTTGAGGGTTTTCTTTTACATGCACTTGTCTTGAATATCACATCGCAATTACCATTTTGAGTTTCAGTAGAACTTGTTCGAAATACCTATCAGAATAGACCTCAAATCTGCTCTAGTCGGTTGCTGTACTATCTTTACATTTCAAATTCTCATTTGCACCTTGTGCAAGTTCTAGTGGGTTTGCTCTCTGACCAACGACGTTTTCATTAGGCGCGTAACCCTTCTACGTTTGAAAATTGTGTTTTATTAGGAATTTCAACAGATGGAAACACAGGAGAACCTACAGGAACATCGGAAAAAGGGTACGATGGTGGTTCAGAATTGGAGACTAGCCAAGAACTGAAAATGTCAGTAAATGATTCAAACGAGTTGAAACAGAAAGAGCCGGGAAAGATGGAGAAACAGCACACACTTAATGGAAGGATGTGTGAAAACGACGAGAAAGAGTGTGAAGCTAAGTGCAATAAGGGGATGGAAGAAAAAGACAACTCAGTACAGCCCATTGGTAATCTCACTTCAGAAGATAAGATAAGCAAGGAAGGCGAGGAAGAGAAGAGCCAAGTCAACAGCGAGCTTTGGAAGCCTAAGATTGTTGTTCTTCGTAAGCCATGCTCTCCGGTCCCAATCAGCCGAAGTCGATCCAGTTTTCCAAATCCAAGAACAGACGTCTTTGTGGAGCTGCAGGTTCGTAAAACCAACGGCCTTCAGGAGACAGTGACTGCCAAGACGAACCCGTCGGACACATGACGGTTAGCAAACAACTGACAGTAGAGCGCGTGCCAGTCGCAAAACATCAGGTGGCCGTGGACGTGAAGCACAATGGGACTGAGCAGAGTGCGAGGGACTGGGAATCGAAGTACGTCAAGCGTGTCAGCGGAAAACTTGGGTACTGGTTCCGATTCTACGAACCAAACTGTGAGCTGTTGCTCATGTTTACCCTTTATGACAAGCCTCACACAGTGAAGTCCGAAGACAAGTTGAAGACGGCAGTCCTGGATCATGTCACAGTTGTTGTGGAGACCATCAATTGGAAGGGACCATTTTCAAGAGAGGCCAAAATGGAAAAAGAGCATGGACTTGCGCTTACCCGTCAAGTACCCTTGCTGTCCCTATCGCGCTCTCAAATGCGTGTGTGTATGGTCATGAACGGGCTGCATAAATTATGCGATAATGGCGAATGGGAAAAGTTTGAAGCCGCTTGCAAGAAGCTTCGTCATTCCCAGGATGCTGATCTTCAAGTTGCAATTTTACTGGAACAAGCTATCGCATTTCTGTACCAACATGACTTGGAGAACGCGGAGGTGACCGCGATGGAAGCGCTCAGCATTGTCTCTAAAGCCGACAACCACCAACTCCTGGTTGGACGAGCGTACTACTACCTCGCTCATATTTACCGCCGGGAGAAGAAGCTGGGAGAAGCAGTGCGCTGTATTGACCTGTCTAAGCAGAATCTTCGTATGATGGACGTGTGCCTTGACCAGAGCTTCATGGCGTACGAGGAAGGCAACGTCATGAAGGAGTTTATCTCCAGTGGGGCAGTCTTGAGGAGGAAGCTGCTGCTTCAAGCAAAGCTGTGTTTTGAGCGCTGTCTTGATGTCTGCAGGCGGCTGCCTGATAGCGACAGTCAAGTGATTCCTCACACGCACAGTTTTGCGCTGACCAAGATCGCCATGCTGCTGCTGGACTGCGGGAGCACCTCAGGACGAGAGAGGTGCGTGAGTGCGACCCACGTCACAGAGGCCAAGAGATTCCTTGATCTGTTGCAGGAGCAAGGCCTGGATAAAATCACACAGAGGAGAAAACTCCAGTTCATGTTGGCGTGCTCGGATCTTCAATACAGACAGTCCAACTACCAAGCTGCAGCTCAACAGGCCCATCAGGCTTTACACATGGCCGAGAAGTTGGGATTCTCGCTTGAAGTAATTCCCGCCTGCGAGCGCATCAAACACATCCGCCAACTGCTCGCAAGCGAACAATGTACAGTGGATGCTTGTCCCGAACTCTGAGTTGGGATAAATGATACCCTGGCTATCACCTTCGCGAAAAGTAATTCTTCCTTGATCAGCATTAGTACTAGCTTTTATTTTTTCACAAAAAAAGAAAAAAAAACGACAAATGACGAACGTGGTGAGGGAGGGGTGGGGAAAGGGTGCAAAATTTTTGTGTTAAGAAATTGGCTGCGTCTGCTCCGTGACTGATCTCGAGTTGCTAAGCAACAAGGTACATCCTCAATTCACCATGTTAGCGATACAGTTTCCGGAATACTGGATCGTTAGTTTTAAATTCGTTTCTGAGTGGCTAATGAGAATGTCGACGATTATATTCGTTGCCTAAAACGGCAGATTTTCTCCAGTGTTATGACGATGTCGCTGCTCGTGTGCATGCTGAAACAGTGAATCTAAATTACGCATCCGAATAATGATGCTACCTAGCTTTCTAAGAAAATATTCCTTGCACAGACCCTGCCCAAAGCCGTAAAGACTGACCAACACTCAAATGGTGGCTTTCAAATTCATTACGGCTTTTAATTTACTGTCATTAACTTATAATCAGTCTTTCACTTGACCAACGACACAACACCACATGTTCTTTAGGACTTGAGCCCTATCCGCGCTAAATCGGAGCAATTTGAAAACAAAACAGAGCTTTCCGAATACTTTCACCGGAGTGAATTTAAAAACCCGGCTCCGGCTTTGTATTTTGTTTGCTGTGGACAGAAGACATTCTCAATTGTTTTTCACGATGATCATCTGTAGAACTGTAATTCTCGATTTAAGGGGGTTCTCAAGGGGCGACTCTTTCCGCGTTGTGTGGACGAAAGACATTTGATGCGTTTTCAGAGTAAAATCTCTGGTTTCAAAGTTCTCCGGCTTCGTGTGGAGAGGGCCTTAAGCTTGATAGCTCTGCTTGGCTATCCGTAAGTGTATTAGTTATGATAAAATCACCAGTGTCAATACTGCCCGTCATGCCCTCTGCATAAATGGCTAACAACATCTCCCACTCCCACCTCCACGAAAAAGGTAGAGATATTTGAATTCTGGTTTCTCTGGGACCAACTAATGATGTGGATGTTCTCACAAGAAAATGTATCCCAATTTGAAATTAATGATAATATAATGTGATGTAAGTTAAATTATTCTTGAGTTCTTGAACGCATTTGACTGACTTGGATTCTCGATAATGTAATATAATGTAACTTAAATTATGCTAGAATTCTTGAACGCATTTGACTGACATGGATTCTCGCGCGAGAAATCAGTGAAGAAATTGCCCTGTACTAATGTACGAGGGGATGTTTTCGAATTCAGTTTCTGTTTTAGGAATTTGTAATGTAGCCTGTCACTGTAGAATTTTGTACATAGATGTCGATTATTTATAGCCTTAAAAATTCCCCATGGTTGATAACGTAAGTTCAAAGAGTGGACTATATCCAGACAACCCAAGGCTATGTAAGAATGCAACCATGGTGAGGTTTAATAATATGCTTTGAAACCATATAAGAATATTGTACATACAGTATAACTACCAAGATGCGCTATGAATTTACAGTTAGTGCTCTTGTTCTTAGAACTAACGAGTGCGAGATTTCGCAGAAAATTAGATGTTTTACAAGAAAAAGTGTGTGCGTCCGTATACTTCTTTTGTACGCTGGTGAACCAAAGAAAAGACGCCACAGAATGTGCTTGAAACCTTACTGTGAAACCAAATGCCTTATTGAGATTTGACATTTTATGACGGTATTCATTTTCAAGGAAAAAGAGTCATACCATCTAGATGCCTCAACTGATTAAGAATGGGATTTTCCCACTTAATGTGCAATGCCTCTTTGATCTTAATTTGGAATTTAATTTGAGGCAGCAGAATCTAAGATCGTGAAACATTCTGTATCACAAGAGTCATGACATGACTGCAGGTGCCAGTATACGTAAGCATGCGAAGACTTGTCAGCAGTTGAGGCCTCTAGATTTGTCTCTTTCCTTTTAAATTTGTTCATTTTGTCTTTTATCTTATTGTTATGCGCGCGCTATTTCTGTTTTCCGCGTATTTCGTATTTCATATTCAAGTTGTAACACAAGTTTTGACGCGTAATTTTGTAACGTACCTTGATATAAAAATTCAAATGTACAACCGTTTAAAGTTCAATTGCAACTGAAGATGACATGAGAATGTCGAAACATGTTTTGTAAATTAAAAAAATGTCGTTTCTTTATTGAGAGTTATCGTCACTCTGCTGTCTTTACGACCGTTTGGAAATATACTATTTAACAATTAGACTACGAGCCCGAGTTTTCTACGAGCAGATTGACAACGAGGCGCAGCCGAGTTGACTATCGCTCGTAGAAAACGAGGGCGAGTAGTCGAACTGTTTTAGTATAAATTTACCGTAGTCTCATTGCATGAAAAGAAAAAAAATGTCAAATAACGCGTAGAAAAGAACTGTTTTATTGTTACATCAGGTTCAAACGTGATGCGCGATGTGCATTGATGCGTAACGGTTTTCTATCAGCAGATAGAAAACGGTAATATAGGCAATCAAATCTACGGATTCGCAATAGACTACGGTAAATTTATACTGAATAGTTTTAGACGACTTATATCTTTGTCTCAAGAAAAGTGTAAAATTCTCTCAACATAAGCCACTGGTTAACAACCACTATGATGGCACGAACAGCCAATCAAATATCGTATAGGAAGAAACGTGGATAAAATAGTGAGTTTTAAAGACCTGCGAAGTTTGTGACCCTAACTGCCATGGCTGACGTCGAAATGGACTTGAGTGTTATCATCAGCAATTGTCGGATAAACAGAAAGCGCTCATTTGGTAATTTGCCATTATAATTGTAAGATCGAACTTTTTAGCTGAGTTTAACAAAACCAAAACTAATTTAAATGTTCACTCTGGACAATCAAACTGGACTCGACCCATTAAATTCTCAAATTAAAACCTCGAAGATGATATCTGAAGCTGAAGCGAAGACGTGCACGAGCGAATCACAATTGGCTTTTAACTTCTGATTGGATGACAACGTAGCGTGTGCTATTTAAGGACGTTCGCGCCCAAAAACTTCCCACGCACAGATTTTTTTTAAACTTTGTCAGCAGGTAGAAAATGATAAGTTTAGATTAAAAGCGTAAAAAAAATCGGGGGTCACCGAACTCGTTTTGAAGATAAGGCGTATCACAGACCATTGCATTTCTAGGATTTCCAGTCATTCGAGGCGATTTTGCCCAGATTCATTACTATCGGCATAAAGTTAATTTGAAGAATCATATCTAAGTTATGTGTGTTTAACACAGCATATATAGGCCTATTTGATTGATCTTTGCTACATATGTCATTAAATCAGCTAAAATTAGCCTTAAAAAATACAACTTTTAACTTACGCACACCTGTATCCACGTGCCAATTCGACCCTATTTGAATAGTATATTAGAAATAATTAAAACTTCCCACGTACAGATTTTTTTTGTTTTTTAGTATAATGGAAAGAATCAGAAAAGGAAGTGATCTGCCGAAAAAAAATTGGGGGTCACCGAGCATCCAACAAAAATATTCGCACTCAAAGTTAACGTAAAGGTCATCAGCTCTATATTTTGTTGAGTTTTCGGCTCCGTGCGCGCGCTTGAAAATGACGTGGCACGCTCGTGACCAATGAATAGCGTGCGCACTAGAGATGCGCAGTAGCAATGGGCGCGAACGTCCTTAAGGCAATCAGGCAAAGCAAATAAACAGCAAAACAAAGGCGAATTTTTTTCTACCTTAAAGTGAAATCCGCTTCCCTGCTGGGGAGGAGTTAGTCTCTCCCGATCCGCAGCCGCTTTTTGGGATGTCACGCAACGCTGAATGTTGCGTGACATTCAAATAAACAGCTGCAGAGGAGACTATGGAGGAATGTAATTTCGTGTTATATCTCGTTGAAAACAGCTGGAATTCAGCCCCCGCGCAGCCGTGACGCAGTTTTTGTTGTTCTCGTTCTTGTTGTTTGTCGCATATAACTAGTAAGTTAGACGAACTGGCTGAGCGACTAAACGCCGTTTTTGACGCAAATTGTCGGATGAAAAGATCTCAACTAATGGCGACAAAGCGGATAAAGAGATTTGCAAAGTTTTGCCGCTTGAAAATGTTATTCATGTTAGCTAAGGCTATACATAGTAACAGTATTGCAAGCTTCTAGATTAGTGTTAAGGAATAATAACAGCTTTATTGAAGTCTAAATGTATTTAGTTTCTACAACTAATTGGGGACACAACACACAACAAAAAAATCCTGAAGTGATCATTTGTGCACCACCGCGTCTTCATTGACCTTTTTCTTAAACTTTTAAAGAACTAAAAACAAATTATTATTTTTTCAGTCATTTGCATGAGTTACTTAGCCCTGTTGTCGACGAGAACTGTGGTCTATTTTCATAGTTTTCCTGTTTTCGTTAGGGAACTAAATAGAGTACGATGAAATTGAGAGAATTTAAGGGTGGCTCCCTAGAGTATTTACGAACACCCTCGCTATAGAGCGCGAGTTAGAAAGGGAAACTTAGTTAATTTATCTTAAAGTTTTCCCTGTAAAGATTTACCAGTATGGATACTGTTGAAATAAGGCTTATTTTTTGGTTGTCAATTTTTGGATTAAGGCCGTTACCATGGCAACATCTCATCTAATGACAGGCAGATATATTCGGTCCTCATTTTGGCCTAAACTCCTTAATATTTATACTTTCCTTCGGTGAAATTTTTTCATACTGTTCCACATCATGGAAATGATAAAGCCTAACATTTTGAATCGGTAAAAAGTCAAGGTTGCTCAGACGGTTTCTCCAATATTCTGTAATATGTCATTTTTTTTACGTAACATTTCATAGTTTCGTGTTCGCACCTTTTACCCGTTGTTTCTATTGATTGGTTAAGCTTCTTCTGTTGTTAGTTTTCCACTTGCCGTTGCCATTACGTTTTAGTCGTCGTAGTTGCCCACAAATCTTGTAAGTTTCGTTATTTTTCCGTCGTTTTTGCTTGTTTTATTTGTAGTTCCTTTTGGTTTTCTGCTCTGTATATTTAGCTTTTTATGTGCGTTTGTTTTCTGCTAATCGCTAGTAAAAGTGCGTATCTTGGTTGTGTGGATTTCTACTACACCCTTGTTTTTTTTCTTAAAAACGACCCCAGCTGCCTTGCCAAGAATTCGACACGCGCCCAACCTGGTAAGCAGCCGACCTGCGGATTCCCCGGTCGCAACCGAGGTTTTGGGTTCGGTTCCAAATGCCCGTTTTCTGTTTATCCCTGGAATTTGGTATTCCGTCAGTTTAATTACTTATTTTCTTCAATTTAGTAAAATTTGTCCTCTCAAGGTTTCAGATTGCGGAAGTTTTCCTGGCCGGGTTGTTGTTTATTTGTTTTGTTGATGGTAATCAGAACTGTTCAAAAATCTTATAGGCGGTGTCGCAGGAGGGAGATACAAGAGTTGAGTATATAGTTAGTCATAGGATCTGTCGGTATGTTTAGAAAATGTCATTGTTTTACCTCTCAAAAATATAATTCACATGTTTTCACAATATCCTTTATAAATCAACCGCGGGGTGCTTTCAATACATTCTTGCGGAAATGTTTTATGCTTGTTTCCATTGTTGTGAAACTAAAATTACCGTTTTTAAAGAAACGATGATTAAGAGCTTGGGGTTGATTCTACTACTTTCAATTTTTCATTTCCCATGAAAGGAGTAATTATTCCTGAGGCTTGAAGAGAAAAGATTGTTTAACTTCAACTCACAAACTTAATAAATGAAGTCTTTTCAGAAATGACGCTTATATTTGAATAACAATTCTTATACTTCTTATATCTCTAAGTTAGTACGCGCGTTGTGATTGGTCAATTTAGCGGTCCGTACTCTCCTGCACGGACCGCTAAAACTTAAAGTTTTTCTTTGTTGTTGTCAAACTGTTGCGTGATTTATCGCCAGATTTTCTCAACGTATATAGCCAATAAAAGTTTAAAACTTTCTTTTATTCTAAATTGTGTACTAAAGCTTGCTAAAGACTTAAAAAACGATTTCAAATTGATTCGATTTGCTTTCGACCTGCTTCAGATATTTGAAGTCGTTCCTAAAAATGGAAATCGTTCCCAAACCCTTCAGACACACAATAGAGATATAATAAATATCTTACTAACTAAATATCTAACCTCGTTTTTTCCGCTGCGATTTATGGCCCGCGCGTTTCGCGCTTGGGCCATAAATCGAAGGGGGGAAAACTCGGACCGTAACTTATGGTACAGACCTCGAGCTCGGTTAGCAAGAGGTATATCCTAAGCCTCGCATTCTTGTGAAAAATACTTTGTCGGAAACATACCCACGAAGCTCAGTTTGTAGAAAGTGTATATTGTTTTTCAATATTTCGGCACCAGCTGTGCAAAGGTTTATACCCTCTACAAGCAAACATTAGGCAACATGCCAAGGTGTCCGATGATCACTATTATATTTAACAATACAATTACGATCTCAAGATTTCTATCACGCTTAGAAATCAAAAGCGAATGATCTAATTGTTTCAAAATAAATCTGCCAAACTTTACTGATATAAATCACCGCAAGGACAAAGCCGAGCAGCCTCCATTTTGTTAACAACCAGGCACTGCTAAGCTCAGTATATAACAGTTCAACAGAATAGAGAGTGAATAGCGTACCCAATCAGAGAACGGCACTGATTCGTGATAGAACGCTCGTATGCTAATCAGTACTAACAAGTTCTAATAGACTATCAATGGTTATAACTTTTTCCATTATTGGACCAATAAATTTCTGTCCCAACTTAAGTACTGAAATACGCCCTTTGCACGATCCGGTCACATGGTAAGGAATATATTATGCTGGGACACAAATAACGCAGTGGGACTTCCAAAAACAAATTAACAACTCTTACCAGTCCAGCCCGACTTTCGTTTGTTTTGAAAGTTCCACTGGGTTATTTACGTCCCAGCATAATTTTATTCAGTACCATGTGACCGGGTCATGCAAAGGGCCTATTATCTTTTGTAACCAAATGCTATTTACTCTATTTGATAAGAATCATTTAGAATCATTCAACAGTGCTAAATGTAAAGGATTTATACGTACAAATTTTTTAACCTAGTCAGGGATTCGAAGTGTAATTCTTGTCCCCTTAAAAACTTTGAATTTAGAAGAAATATTAGTAAATACCACACAAGAGAATAGTACTTTACGCTCGCGATGATTGGCTAGCTCGGAGGTGATTAGCCAAGTACTATTCAACTCCGAGCAGCCGAAGAAAAACAAAATGGCTCTTGTCGGCATATTGCCACAAACAAAGTTACTGTTTGGACCGCTAGTTATTCAGCTTGTGTGGTATATACTAAAACAATTATTCACCTCAGGGTCGGTGAATAATTGTTAATTATTGTTCGCTTCTCGAAACAGATAATGTCCGCGGACAAATATCCGAGCATCATGATAGGAGACTATTGTTTATATATTTATATCCGCTGCAATTGAATTAAAAAATTGGAGAAACTTCACCGAAATTTCAATGTGAAGAAAAAAGATTTCTGGTTTGTAAACATTTCCAAATGAGCAAGAAGAGCTTTTGCAACAAGACGTGTTTGTTGGGAAGTTAGGGAAAAGTGAACTATTGAATTATTTCACAATTATCCTTGCAAAATTGCACACTTGAAGTCGGCATTTTCTCCAACAGGCTCAGTTTTGATCTTTTTAAAGGGATGATTGATTTCAAAAATCCGGAACTGGGAAATACATAGCTTCTAAAACTAATATTGAGAGAATGTCAGGCAAAATTGGAAGATATATGTTATTTGTAAAAATTTACCGTAGTCTCTGCAGAAATCCTCGCTTGCTCATTGGCTAATTTTTATTGGCAATAAGCGGAAAGACACAGCTACTTTGACATTGTTATGACGAAATTCATGATCAATAACAGGACAGACGCGTGAAAAACTGACGTCAATTTGTTAAACGTCACATGAAAACCAAGAATAGAACACTTTTTCCGTGTTTACATAGCCTCATCTAAACACGAGGAGAGTTGGGAGAATTCGAGATAGTTATGATGCAAACCCGAGACGTAGTCGAGGGTTTGTATTTTACTCTCGAGAATTCTCCCAACCCTCCGAGTGTTAAGATGAGTCTATGTAAACACAGAAAAAAGTGCTCTGTTGCTTTTATAAAATAATTCCTAAAAATACGCTCAAATCTGAAACGTCACAACCATGTTGACATACTCTCATCCTAACACACCTATCGACCAATGAGCGCGCGCGTAGTGGCTTAGTTATTTTATAAAATGATTTCTTAAGAACGAGAACGTGCTAAGATATAATGAACATGTGTGCATGCTAAGATAATACTGATTGTTGTTTCTCAAACTCAACTGAAAATCACAAGCGTGAAGGAGGTTTGGATACCCGGTGTTAATAAGCAAATATCTAGCTAGATAGATGATTTTACTTCTCCGTTTACTCCTTTGTTTTTGTTTCGCGATTGAGAATATACTATATCAAACACTTGAGACAGTGTTTCATCAGCTATCCAAAGACGTCCAATTTCTTCAAAAATACTCCGCTGGGGCTCCTGGTCCCGATGAAACATTGTTTCTCGTGTTTGATATATTACATAAACAGTCATCATATACATGTATGTAACATAAATTTTATAGTTTGTTTGATGGTGTAAATATGTTGACTAACTAGAGAAATAAAATAATAACAATAATGATGACTAGTAATAGTTCTCATTAAACCTGCCCCCGCTTCTATTTTATCCGTCAAGGGTATAAAATTCTTCTGAAAATTCCA
>JAHPZR010026700.1:30000-38207 GCA_019787425.1 Platygyra sinensis
AATATTTCACACATTCTTTATGCGTATACGCGGGGGAGACTATAATTGGCCTCTGGGCCTCTGGGCCAAAACCCCGCGGGGGCAATAACGATGATGATATATCAAATCAAACTTTAAGACGTCCAAAGACGTTTATGTTTGCAAGGACCCAGAAGTACCGGATCCTCTCGCTGTAGAAGATCTTATCAGCTATAAGTTGAATAATAGACGAAAATTAGCAAGGCTTGTTATAATTACGCAGTAAAGGAATACATTTTCTAATATTTCGGCCTGAGGCACGGTCTTCTTTATTTAGGGTGTTACAGAGAAAGACTCTACATTTTTAAACTTAATTACAAATTTAAAATTTGGGAAATACGATAACAAGTGAAAAGATAAATAATAACAAAAGACTGAGTGACAGGTTTAAATTGTAAGTGACGATGAAAAAAGTAACGTAACAGCCAATAGGCCTTTTGCAATAGTTGGTCACGTGACCGATAATTTCTAAACTTTTAGCTACAGCAAAATGAATTTCAGAGCTGGAAAGAGCATGTTTTAAATAACCAGGACACCAATTTTCAGACCAATGCCGTATAAGGTTGAGATTTAATGACGATTTGAATATTGCAAAAATTAGAAGGTTTTGTATGGAAGCGAGGAAGCTTTGCCCTCCAGAAATCTTTTCTGTTATTAATCACTACCAAAAGAAGCTGCCGGCATATAACCATTGGAGATAGAAAGAGGGGTAAAATATTAGGATAAATGGAAATTTCTAGGCCCTTACACCGAAAGGCAAAGATTTTATGGCAGCTTGAAAACTTGCAAAATTACAAGGATTTGTATGGAAAACCACTGGAGCGTGACTGGAGGGCAAAGCGACTTCTTCTCATACAAATCCTTCTAATTTTTAACGTCCATAAAAATTCCCCCTTAAAAGATATAAACCTGAAAATTTGCATGTAAGCTTATTTGGAACTGTTCCTTCCATTTGTGATAACATTATGCATTACCAATGATTAATCAGTGTGTTCTTGAAAAGCACGTCACGTGACCAACTGTTGCAAAAGGCCTATTCAAAAAGGAAGGCCGTGCCTTCCGAAATATTGGAAAATATATTCCTATACTGTGTAATCAACCTTGCTAATTTTCGTCTATTTTAAAAATAGACGAAAATCCAACCCAACACGTTAAGCTTTGAGGATTTTTTTCGTCAGCCAATCAGAATGTCAGAATTAGAGGTTGTTGCCTAGCAACACAAAACTCTCAATGGACCTGCCGACCCTCTCTTCGCCGTTCAGGATGATATTAGTTAACCTGTCTTTTTTATTTTAATTTATGTTGCTTGACGTATCACTGGTCTAATATCCTTCCAAAGTTTACGGGATTTTTAATATTACAGGAAATATGTGGAGATTCACGAGATGGCAGACACTTCTTTGTTCGTGGCACATTCAATTCAACGTCACGTAATGATAACGAATTTTAGGATCCTTGAGTGTTATCTGCCTCTTCAAATATCCTGTTTATCTTGCTTGGCGCAGTTAGAGGTCTAGTCTTTCGAAACAGGAAAAGTTCACGATGTCACGTCCGCACTTAATCAAGGGTCTTGTTTTGCCAAACGCGCTGTACAGTATCGTAATTAGCAACAGGAAACTGAATTGCATGACAATAAAAATAACAGGTTCAAGTTCCAATTCCAGACAGTTGTTTCGTAAGCACATAAACACCAAGTGGAGCGAGCGCTATCGTCCTCCGTGTGGTAGATGTCTTTTCTGCTCCCGACTGAATGAAACAGCTTCCCTGTTCTTAGTAATCGATGAAGAAGCGAACGACGATTTCTGATTAAAGGGTGAGTGAATCGTACACAGTGAATAGTACACATAATAATGATTTTAGTGACATATCGGCGTACCGAGTGCTCAATCGTTCTGTTAAGCTCTTCGACGAGATAAACTGGCTCAACCATGTTAATCAAAACGGGATTGCAACGTATTCAAAACAAACAGCTGCGAGTTAATATAGTTTTAACACACGGTTTAAAACTCAACCAAACGAATTAAGGCACTCGTTTCCTCCATGTTTATTTGAAGTTGAATGCCGGGGGTTTGTGTGTCATCGCGTGACTGGTAGCCGAGATAATGCATGAATTATATTGTCTAGGACTTGCTGCTGCCAGAAAAAGGAAGTAGCAACATGGAGATTAGATTTGCTATTGGCATTGGATCAAATCATTTCCCCCTTACCTTAACAGACTCTTAACAGGCTTCGAAAATTACTGATCGCACCATCGAAATCAGGTTTTATTTATTTAAATCGCAGGAATTTCAATATCGTAAAGTGATGCCAGCAAATTTTCTAGGAGTGCACCGTAAACAGCTTTTGCCGCATCATTATCGCTTGCACTTTCTATAGCCCCAAAACAATTAATTTTTTTTCAGTTGCTCGGGTTACCTGTTATCTGTTAACCTGCGATCAAACCCCCGCTCTCAGAAAACACCGCTCGATCGCAGGTTAGTGATCTGTCACAACTAGTAACCGGTAGTATTGCCCAACAAAGCACTCTTTTTATCCGACCGACTCCTCGCCGGCCACCCTTAAGGAACCCGCCCCTTTACTCCCTCATTTCCGCCCCCCGCCCGCCCAACTCTCTGTCTCCCGTGCAGCTTATGGGCAAAAGGCGAAAAGAAGAACTACGCTCGGAGTAACCTTGGTAAACAGTCCTGGCTAAATTACTTAAGTAGAATATACATGAATATTTCAACTTTCAAGTTGCCGATTAGGATTTTAACTCCCTGGCATTTTTTAAACAGGAAGCCAACAGGAACTTGTTGATAAGGGTAGTAGTCGATAGATCCGTTCCAACGATCGGGTATTTTAACAATAAAAATATTCAGCGAGAAGTGCATGTTTTCTCTTTGCTTTATCACGCTCAAATTAAATCACAGATATAGTAATGTTTCAGCTGCGAAAGCCTGTGCTCTCGCATCGATTCGCTTGAAAGCTGCTTCTTATAGTATCTGATCTATTGTAGCTATGAATCGAACTATGAATCGACTGAAAGATCTGGGAAACGTGACAGGACCTGTTTCAGCAACACAACGACTTTCCAACATAAAAATAAATAAATAAATAAATACCAAGATTATGATCGTGGGGTTACATCCGTATATCCTTCGTTGTATACGTCGATGATGACCAGTCGACCAGCCGACTGGGACCTCGACCACGCTGTCGGTCTTCATAAGATTTTTCCAAACCTCTCATAATTTTTTATGCACCTTCGCTAAGTTGCGCTGTTGTACTAAATAATGTGGTCATGTACCTCTTAAATATTTGCCAGTCTCGTGGCCCTCTTTTAAAATCAGTGAACATTTTACATTTTGACGAGCCCTTGAATCAAGGCTGTGATGCGTTACACGATGTTTGGAATGAAACGTTGCTGAGTGTTGATGTCACGAATGAAACGGGTTTGTCACGAACAGATAAAACTTGGTTTCAAAAGACTAATTTACGGTTCTAACGTTAAAAAAATGCCCTTCTCGCTGAATATTTTTATTGTTAAAATACCCGATCGTTGGAACGGATCTATCGACTACTACCCTTATCAACAAGTTCCTGTTGGCTTCCTGTTTAAAAAATGCCAGGGAGTTAAAATCCTAATCGGCAACTTGAAAGTTGAAATATTCATGTATATTCTACTTAAGTAATTTAGCCAGGACTGTTTACCAAGGTTACTCCGAGCGTAGTTCTTCTTTTCGCCTTTTGCCCATAAGCTGCACGGGAGACAGAGAGTTGGGCGGGCGGGGGGCGGAAATGAGGGAGTAAAGGGGCGGGTTCCTTAAGGGTGGCCGGCGAGGAGTCGGTCGGATAAAAAGAGTGCTTTGTTGGGCAATACTACCGGTTACTAGTTGTGACAGATCACTAACCTGCGATCGAGCGGTGTTTTCTGAGAGCGGGGGTTTGATCGCAGGTTAACAGATAACAGGTAACCCGAGCAACTGAAAAAAAATTAATTGTTTTGGGGCTATAGAAAGTGCAAGCGATAATGATGCGGCAAAAGCTGTTTACGGTGCACTCCTAGAAAATTTGCTGGCATCACTTTACGATATTGAAATTCCTGCGATTTAAATAAATAAAACCTGATTTCGATGGTGCGATCAGTAATTTTCGAAGCCTGTTAAGAGTCTGTTAAGGTAAGGGGGAAATGATTTGATCCAATGCCAATAGCAAATCTAATCTCCATGTTGCTACTTCCTTTTTCTGGCAGCAGCAAGTCCTAGACAATATAATTCATGCATTATCTCGGCTACCAGTCACGCGATGACACACAAACCCCCGGCATTCAACTTCAAATAAACATGGAGGAAACGAGTGCCTTAATTCGTTTGGTTGAGTTTTAAACCGTGTGTTAAAACTATATTAACTCGCAGCTGTTTGTTTTGAATACGTTGCAATCCCGTTTTGATTAACATGGTTGAGCCAGTTTATCTCGTCGAAGAGCTTAACAGAACGATTGAGCACTCGGTACGCCGATATGTCACTAAAATCATTATTATGTGTACTATTCACTGTGTACGATTCACTCACCCTTTAATCAGAAATCGTCGTTCGCTTCTTCATCGATTACTAAGAACAGGGAAGCTGTTTCATTCAGTCGGGAGCAGAAAAGACATCTACCACACGGAGGACGATAGCGCTCGCTCCACTTGGTGTTTATGTGCTTACGAAACAACTGTCTGGAATTGGAACTTGAACCTGTTATTTTTATTGTCATGCAATTCAGTTTCCTGTTGCTAATTACGATACTGTACAGCGCGTTTGGCAAAACAAGACCCTTGATTAAGTGCGGACGTGACATCGTGAACTTTTCCTGTTTCGAAAGACTAGACCTCTAACTGCGCCAAGCAAGATAAACAGGATATTTGAAGAGGCAGATAACACTCAAGGATCCTAAAATTCGTTATCATTACGTGACGTTGAATTGAATGTGCCACGAACAAAGAAGTGTCTGCCATCTCGTGAATCTCCACATATTTCCTGTAATATTAAAAATCCCGTAAACTTTGGAAGGATATTAGACCAGTGATACGTCAAGCAACATAAATTAAAATAAAAAAGACAGGTTAACTAATATCATCCTGAACGGCGAAGAGAGGGTCGGCAGGTCCATTGAGAGTTTTGTGTTGCTAGGCAACAACCTCTAATTCTGACATTCTGATTGGCTGACGAAAAAAATCCTCAAAGCTTAACGTGTTGGGTTGGATTTTCGTCTATTTTTAAAATAGACGAAAATTAGCAAGGTTGATTACACAGTATAGGAATATATTTTCCAATATTTCGGAAGGCACGGCCTTCCTTTTTGAATAGGCCTTTTGCAACAGTTGGTCACGTGACGTGCTTTTCAAGAACACACTGATTAATCATTGGTAATGCATAATGTTATCACAAATGGAAGGAACAGTTCCAAATAAGCTTACATGCAAATTTTCAGGTTTATATCTTTTAAGGGGGAATTTTTATGGACGTTAAAAATTAGAAGGATTTGTATGAGAAGAAGTCGCTTTGCCCTCCAGTCACGCTCCAGTGGTTTTCCATACAAATCCTTGTAATTTTGCAAGTTTTCAAGCTGCCATAAAATCTTTGCCTTTCGGTGTAAGGGCCTAGAAATTTCCATTTATCCTAATATTTTACCCCTCTTTCTATCTCCAATGGTTATATGCCGGCAGCTTCTTTTGGTAGTGATTAATAACAGAAAAGATTTCTGGAGGGCAAAGCTTCCTCGCTTCCATACAAAACCTTCTAATTTTTGCAATATTCAAATCGTCATTAAATCTCAACCTTATACGGCATTGGTCTGAAAATTGGTGTCCTGGTTATTTAAAACATGCTCTTTCCAGCTCTGAAATTCATTTTGCTGTAGCTAAAAGTTTAGAAATTATCGGTCACGTGACCAACTATTGCAAAAGGCCTATTGGCTGTTACGTTACTTTTTTCATCGTCACTTACAATTTAAACCTGTCACTCAGTCTTTTGTTATTATTTATCTTTTCACTTGTTATCGTATTTCCCAAATTTTAAATTTGTAATTAAGTTTAAAATGTAGAGTCTTTCTCTGTAACACCCTAAATAAAGAAGACCGTGCCTCAGGCCGAAATATTAGAAAATGTATTCCTTTACTGCGTAATTATAACAAGCCTTGCTAATTTTCGTCTATTATTCAACTTATAGCTGATAAGATCTTCTACAGCGAGAGGATCCGGTACTTCTGGGTCCTTGCAAACATAAACGTCTTTGGACGTCTTAAAGTTTGATTTGATATATCATCATCGTTATTGCCCCCGCGGGGTTTTGGCCCAGAGGCCCAGAGGCCAATTATAGTCTCCCCCGCGTATACGCATAAAGAATGTGTGAAATATTGGTGTAGTATGCGAATCAATCCCGATTTAAAGAAACTAGGCGCGTACGATGGTCCCGGTTAATTTTCAGTCAGCTCGCAAGGCAATGCTACATTGGTAATTCTTGCCACCACGAACACGTGGGGGAGATCGAGAAAGATATTATTTGCTGCACGAGGAGGAGAGCAAGATATCTGCCAAAATATATTTTAGGGCGAGTATCTGTCATCACAGTGATTTCTTCATATCTTGAATTCAAAGGTTATTCAGCAGTACCAGAAGGAACTGTTTGGTACACAAGTTGATTTGTCGGACACAAATCAGCAACGTGGTCGACAGATTCCGCTCAGACCCGAACACCACGCATAAAGATCACATTTATTTGGATCGCTTATTACTTAGCTCTTATTAACCGAGCAGGCGGTCTGTATGGGAGAATCTTGACCGAGGTCGTAAGTACAGACCGAACGCAGTGAGGTCTGTACACACGACCGAGGTCAAGATTCTCCCATAAGACCGACCTAGCTCGGGTTGTAATAAGATGTTTTATTACTATGGCGAAAAAAAGAACATTTTTAAATTCGTTTTTTTTTTTTAATGCAAAGGGTTTGTACAAGTGGACCCAGTGAGTTTTGATGTGCAATGGCGAATGAGCGGCCGAATTTTAATTCTTCCAAAGTTTGCTCGTCTCCTTTTAAAAACTTTATTTTCTCTCATCAGCTTTTTGGCGCCTCTTTACCAGAAATAACTATTCTTAGATGAAAACAAGTCCAGTGATTTTTGCTCTTTCGTTCGCAACTTTTTCCCTTCAAAACATAACTGGGTCTAGCTGACCGGTCTAGATGGGAAAATCTAGACGCGGTCATATATCCATTTAACCATCAGATTCCGTGAATTTGGTAGTTCCCAGTCCCTTGTGAAGAAGTAAGTAAAGTAAAGTAAGTTTATTAACGTGACAAAACACTAGCCAACCGGATACTTTACAGAATAGTCACAAAATAAAAATAGTAAGAATAATAATAATAAAAAGAGAGATAGCCATATAATCATAGGCACCTTAAGATACCCCGATTTTCTCGCACGGGTACGGCTAGCGCCATTTTGAATTCATTAAATGATGACGTGTGCGCGTCCTTCCCGTAAAAGCTACACGTTTTCCCGGGGTAATCAGTGGTCTACACGTGAGTTCGCTCCGGGTAAAAATGGAGAAACGGGTAAGTTTTTATGGTCTTTGTCTTTGCTTATTCGACTAGAATCGTATCCAAATTCTTCCATAAACACTTGTTTTTCTGATTTGAAGCGTTTTGGGACTACGAAAAAGTTTTCTTGAGGTACAAATGTGGAGAAATTTTTGCCTGTCAAATAACGTGCTGCTTTCCAAAACACGCGATGACTGAGGTGTAGTCTCTTCGCCAAAGTTTAGCCGAGACACATTTCCAATAGATTTAAAATGCAATAGGCCATAAACCACGATAAAAAATACCTAAATTCAAATTAAATACTTTATGTTGACTTGAAAAGATACTTCTTGACTAAAACTTTTTGATAGAAGTAAACGAGGCTTCTCCCATTTTTGAGTCGAAGACATATTTGAAGTGTTTCGTAACAAAAAGAAAAGGCAATTAAATCTGATAGAAAAATATTTTTCGGCCAGTTTCAGACGATGTTCAGATGGCATACGAAACAAGATATAGCCCTAGCATTTTTGTGCAGATCGTACCTAGTGTCACCCGGTGTATCTTAAGTTTGATTGGTTTCCCGTGTAGCCGAGTACCGGTACGGGTAATCCTACCCGTACCCGCACCCGAAACCGGGGTATCTTAAGGTCTC
>JAHPZR010026701.1:0-15000 GCA_019787425.1 Platygyra sinensis
TGTGACCCTATTTGGGAAAACCAGGCTTAATGGAAATATCGTTGTACCGTTTTTTCATTTTAATGCATTTTTAAACATTGAGAATGCATTAGGTAACATTTTCATTGCGTTTTGAAACGTTGGCAATGTTTTCCAACAGAAACGGAAACCATTGAAAACCACTTGGGAATCGTTGAGAAACATTTACAATGCGTTTTCAATCATTGACAATGCATTTCAACGAAACCGCCCAGCGTTAAAAAGCGTTGCTATCAGTGCCGAAAATCTGGTGCAAAAGTCGTTGAAATGTTAGATCTAGGGGAAAAATGATTAGTAAGCGAGATGTATGTTAATGTATAAATTAAAGTATGAAATGTTGGAAATTCTATGCATTGTGTTTTTATACCTTAATTTTCAACTTGAAATTTGGGAAATCAATTAATTTGTTTTTGTCACGAATTATTCCACTCAAGTTTAGTCTACTACTGGACTGAGGTATGAGAGATATTTTAACTGAACATCGTTAAGTCGCGTACATTAGTTTTGCAGTTTGTATCGATAAGCTTTGATGCTTTCGTAGCTCCGGTTTTGCTACCCTACTTTGATCATACGTTCTCAGATCAACGTGTATTGTCCATCTGTCTTCAGTGTCTTTCTTCCGTCTTTGAATAGAGTGTGTGGACGTGATGTCATCAAATTCTCAAAACTAAAGAGCTTCTAAAGGTTTTATCCTCATCAGGCATAAGAGGTACTAAATTGACATCTGTTTACAACTTTCCAGCTCAATAGCATCCTGCGTTTGGAAACCAGCGCATTTTCAATTTCGAAGTTATGGCCGTGCGTGACATGAAGCTAAGATCGTGTTTGTCCAAAAATACACTTTTATCTCGTGATTTTTACCCATTTTAGGAGTTAAAATATTAGGAAAATTGTTTGTCTAAATGTTTTTGATTCGGTTCAGATAATCACTTGTCTAGATAGGCAAAGTAAGTTAGAGATGTTTACACTATTTTCCGGCTGCCATATTGGAGGACTAATGAGGTCCTCCAACATGGCGGCTTACCTTGCTAAGCTTGATTGCTTTCTTCAGAGCAGTCCTCCGGTCTCCTCGTTTAAATTTCATGAGCTAAGATAAACCATAGAAGCTATCTTTATGAAAATCCCGTACGCAACACGTGTTATCACGGATCCACCAGATGCGTGAGGGAATGTTTTTTGGGTACCGCATTGATAAAATGACCGGTAAAAGCCTACCGCGTTGATAAAATACAAGATAAAGGAGTCACACTTCTGATATTTCTTTCTATATTTTTTGCGATATTTCTTTTTGCTTAAGAGGTTGAATCACCAGAATAAAGAATCCCTAATGCGAAAAAGTGCCCCCATCAGAGAAAAGGGCAGCTTTTTTTGCAAGTACGAGTCCCGTGTTCAAGGATATCTGATCACACGAGTTTGGAATGCTTACAGACAGGAAATGAGTACATATGTCAAACGTGCCACGCAAGGCCCTTGTAGCGGAGGAGCATTGTGCGACTTGAGATGCGCAAGTTTCATGAAAAGCTAATTTGGCATGTGTACACAGAAGCAAAACGGATTCCTGTTGTGAGACCACAATTTTCAAGCGGGGAAAAAGCAAGAAGGCCTGGGTGGGTGGGAAGGCAACTCTTTGCGGACAATTTTTTGGCAAAACACTATATCTACTATCTGTATGGACTGCTCGTCAGTGAGAAACTCGCACTACAATTGTCCTGCGATATCAGCACGAGTCTCTCGTAGCTTGATGTCACATGAATAGTCATTTCAAAGCGATATCAGATTGTCTCTGTTGGCTGCGGCTTCTCAGAGGAGTCCTGCGTGACATCCCAAAATTGGCTTTAGAGAGGTCACATTCATGGCATCCAGGATATGTTAATAAAATTTTGAGAAAACACCCAGCCGATAGTTTTTGTTCTGTTTTGTTTTGCCCAACTGCCAAAAATAATACTCCAGAACAAAGACTACACCTTTATTTTTATTGTCAGGCCGAAGAAAAGCGTTAAATTGAGTTCATGTTTGACCTTGACAAAAGTCTACTACAATTCAAGTTTATGTTGAAGTTTCACCTATTCAAGTTTACCCTGACTTACTGACATAATGTATAAAACATAGTAATAATATAGCAAGAAATAGCGATGCTGTCCTTTTGTGCAGGTAGGATGACAGCGTGTTTACTTTCAGCTAGAATGTTCAACTGCAGCAACCAGCCGTAAAAACTAGTCACTTTCTTCATCTTCTGACACTCTGAAGATTTGTCCATGCTCAATCAGTTCTTCTAGGGCCTCTATGCCAATTTTCATTACTGTGATAAAGAATGGGATATTAATAATTTAAAAGGTCATTAGTCTTGCCACTCCCGCCTAATATAATATCCTGCGAAGTTAAATTAATCCTCAAATCCGTACATTTCTTCCAATATAACTCAAACGTCTTTCCAGAATATGAGAGAGAATGAACTAAAATTTTACTCACTTTTATATGTTCGCTCAAGTTCTCGTCTGCGTGGTTGTACATGGTCATCATATGGGTCTGTGGAGTCCGTGAACTCAGAGTACAAGGAACAGGAACTTTCCAAAGTTTTTATTGCCTTCTGAAATAATTTTAGGGCTTTCAATGCCTCTACTTGTGGTGTCAAATGTTTACACGATTGCTGTGCCATGTCTAAAATCGGTTGAAAGTTTCGTGGATTCCTCTTCTGCCTTATTGATGCACAATTGGATATGGTAGGTGAGGAAACAATTTTCCCTGCTATAAAAAGCTGACAGACCAAATGAAATCAAAGAAAACAAAGAAGTACTCATTTAATGTCATTCAAACTCGTGTGGTGTATTTAAACAACCACAGGGCGAAAATTCTACCGTGACTGCTTAAGGCAAGCCTGTTAATCAATCAAGCCAGCTTTTAGGAGTGCACGTGAGACGAGACACGCTCACGGAAAAAAAAGAAAAGAGAGAGATCCTGTGCGTTTCCTCTTATCTGCACGCAAACAACCCCCGCTAAGATGCGTTAAAGTCAAAGAGAAACATGAATATGCGCAGTGCCTAAGTCAGCAAAGAATAATAGACGCTTAAATACCCAACACAACTTTATTAACAAGGTATTATTAATTTTCACAAGCAGATCACAGTTAAGTCAATGTTCGACTGCAAACTGTTATGGTGCAGGAGCAACCAAGTCTTCTGTTCCAGGGCGACAAAACTCCCGAATCTCCCTAAACAAATAACGTTTCCTATCGTTGTCTAATCCCAGAGGCAGGATTTGTTGGGGTAGCTGAATTGGAGGTCTTACATTGGGGTCTTTTAAAATCTGAAATTCAATTTCCTCTGAACTTAAAAGTTTTCGGCAGAACACTACACCTGGGTGCTCTTTGGTGAAACGGAAATGGTGAAATTTACTTATTCCCGGGATTTTCTTAAAGTATGGTCCCAGAAATGTCACCCAGTCATATACTGGCACTTTTACAGTGCCATCATGGAGGCCACACAATTCAGAAATGTTGACACCAGTGATTGTTGACTGATCTACTGCCTCCATAAGGTCAAAAAGAGAGGAAACATAGCGTCTCCTAAATGACTGCTTGATTAATCCGAAACACCAGTCGGGACTAAACTTTGTATGGCCCGCTATCAAAAATGAATACAGGACGGAATCATGCAGTGCACAAAGAACTCGCCAACAATAGTACCAGATTACGAAATTGTTTTTGTTTTGCCCCCCACAATTATCAGCATTTATCTGCACATCCGTTTCCCCTGCTCCATGCGTGCTGAAAAAGTGATGTACATAGCTTATGGTGGAATTGGCACCCTTCCCAGTAGCAACTGCCTCGTCTATAAGATAATTCACCTGTCGGGGAATCCCCTCGCAACATATCCCAAACAAACCACATTTTCGAGGTGTTTTAAAGTATATAGGACCAGGTTGCTGAGGATTGGAGGGGATATGAACTTGTTGTGCATAATCGTAAGAATAATGCACAGTTCCTTTAAATGAACAGCTGGGTCTACCTGTTAAGAGGTCAATGTCACTACCTTGCAGCACCTCTTTACATGCCGCAATGTTTGTTTTCATAAATTCCCTTTCAGTTTTCGCTTCATGCAAATGTGTTTCTTGATCTCGCAGACAGCTAAGTTTTTCTTGTTCGGTCACATTAACATTCTTCGTTATCTTAGCGTTGTTAAGTTGGCAAAGGCTGCAAAGATCAGAGGCAGGGGTCATTATTACAATATATGGCGTTAAAGTGTTCCATAAGGCAACAAATTTCGTGTAGCTCACTGCGCTTAAATTATTTTCTTCCGAGGCCTTTACGTAGCGTCGCCAAACAGATGCTTTGCTCTCACACGAAGGAAGTAGTTGGACTTTCAAATTTTTAAAGTTTGGAACTCTTCCTGGAAGAGCAACTGCTTGTTCAGAAGCAAAGTTTTTAACAAAGGTCACTGCCCTGTTCAAAGTTTCATGTGCCAATGCATTCTTAGGCAATCTTGCTGTGTTACCATGTGTCCGAGGAGCTATTCCATTCCTCTTCATATGAGCCTTCAAATTTTCCAATCGATACTTTCCAATTCCATAAACAAAAAGAAATGTTTTCTTACATACTTGGACACTTCGAAAGAAGTAACACATCCTATGGCGTTTTTTGCCAGATGATAAATTCATAAAACTATTTAGCGCACCAAGGACGACCAAATCCAATTCTGTGGATGAAAGTTCAATGCACTGCATTCGATGCTCAACTAGTTCTTCAAGACTTAGAGACTCAGTGCACGAGCTTTTGTTTTTTCCATATACGCAACTGCATCCACGCTCCAGAAATGATTTTACAGAGGTGATAAAATCGCCGACGTCTGCCGAACTTTGATTGAGAGTGGTATCTTCGGTGTTTTGTCGAGTACCAGAATCTGTGGAACTTGGAACTTCAGTGTCATCAACAGCGGCACCAGGTGCTTCACTATCACTGCCCTCACTCAGGTCTAGATGATCACCATTTTTGTCACTTACTGTGGCGAAATACTCTTTTCGAACCCCATCTAGTTCGTTACTAAGGTAATCATGTCCTTCCAAGCCACAATCGTCGAAAAACGTACTGTCCATATTTATTTCAGTGGCAGCACACAATGAGGAATGTCAGAAATGACAACTGAAAAATGTTTGATTGCGAGGACTGTGAGAGCTAAGTAGTGATATTCAAACTCACGCAACTTTTGGATCACGCCCCCGGCGTTCTGCCCGTTCTGCAATGATCTTGAGGCATCTGCCAAATCGAATATTTATTAAGGGGTAAAAATATTGTTTTCAGACTCTGCTGAAGACATATTAGAAAAAGAAAGTTTCTGTGACCGGAGACAACGCAAGTTACTAGCTGTAACAAGCAAACAATGAAATACATAACCGAATACTGTCAAAACAATTTTAGACTCTGTTGCGTGCCTGACGCAGAATTCTCCACAGCGTTAAGGAAATCTCTGCGTTCCGCGGGTTCATCAATCAATCGGACTGTATCGTTTTGTTTTCTAACGTTTATTTACGATCCACACATCTACCTTCAATCGATCTCGATCTCTATTCATTCTGTCAGTTACAAGATTTTCGATCCTGTATCAAGGTCCTAGAATATGGAATTCATTACCATTCGACATCATAAATGCCCCGTCTTTTAGTATACTCAAGCGTGTAATCAAACCATTTTTAAGGGTCAAACACAATGCAACCTCTAAACACACTGATATACTTAAATAAACGACTTCTTTCTTTATTTCTTAAAAGGCCGCCTAGTATTTTAATACTAGCCCGTGGGGGGGGGGGGGGGGGAAAATCTCTTTTCCTCATTAGCCTCATCCAGGCGTTCAGTTAGTTGGGAGCAGCGCCATTTGTGGTTTTCTAAAGTGCTATTATATTTTGTATTGCATGACTTGGTATGAGTTCTCACCCGGGCTAATCCGATTAACAACTCCCTAAATTACACCTAAATGTCACATATTCCACTACGTCACAGGATGTTCGAAACCAAATTTTCACCCACAATTTCCCCAGATAACTCTTTGTTTCATTGGCGGCAACATAAGCGAATATTCTTGTGGCTGTCTCAAATTATACGCAAGCATGTTTCACAACAGTGTCTCAACAAGATGAGAACTGAATTGCGTACGATATTAAGTTACATTTTTGTATTCAATAAAATAATATGAGCACGCAGGTTAGGTGGAAGCACGCACCGTTGCGTGCAAGACACTGACAATGTTGCGTGATTAGGTGGGTATTTAAATCGATGCCTTGAAAAGCGAAGTCCAGTTCAAATTCTATAAAACCAATTGCTACGTGCTGAACGCTTAGTGACTTTAATTCTGCGATGTCAAAGAAAAACGGTGTATTGATAAAATGGAAGACCAATGATAGGTGGAGGGACATTCAGCAAAAAATTCCGCGCAAAGATATTAAACCCTTCGACGTCGCATTGGATAAGGGGCAGCCTGTTCAAATCCTCTTCAACAGACATTGGTCAGATGGAGAAGTTTGTGAAGCATGGCACCCAACGAAGAGGAACACGCCTAAAGGTAATTTTTCCATCTACTCTGCTTCTAGAGGTCCATTCCGTCATCCCTAAAAAGGACGAAGTAGTTAGCCATTGCCAGCCTTAGTTTTTGATATACTTAGTACATATGTAGAACTCCTACGTTTTCGGCTCCCCTTATTTTATTTTAAATATGTCCACGACCCGTGAATTTAGTTGGAGCTAGTTCTGTCGGAAAACTATGAGGTGCAATGTTCTGCCCTAGCAAAAAAAAAGTATGAACACATTCTTAGATACATGTAAACTTAAAAAGTATTGAATACTCGCTTAGAGAGTGTTCAATGTATTGCGTGTGTAAACTACTAGTTTTGCACTATGGTATAAACGTGACTGTAATAAAGTTCGGCGAATAATTCATTACTCACAGCTTTACATGCAGTACGTTGCTTCAAACGGTTTCATCACTACTGAAAAATATCCTAAAAAATTATATAAACGACAATTATCTATTGCTTGTGAATTTCAAGACTTTAAAATGTTGCAACATGCTTTTAATAAATATCCCTAGCCAAGAAAGACGAAAAGAAGAAAGCTGAGTCTAGCAGTGATGATGATGGTGATGATGATGAGCCACTATCCAGCTACCGAGCGTCAAGGCCATCCTCAGCCCAGGAGAAACTGCAAACAGAAGAACAGATGCTAGCCCAATACAAAGCAGGAAGAGATGCTCGAATAAGAACTAGCAATGGGGGAAAACAAGTTAACACAGCTTCATGCAAACCACAGCAGAACCAACCAACAGAGTACGAACACGCCAAAGCAAAGGAGGTCACAAAAAACCCACCAGCTGCCGTACTTGAATCCAAAGACGAAGAGAACGTTCAATTATTGGAACAGCTTCAGACAGAAAAAAAGAAAAGAGAAGTTCTGCACGCAGAAAAGGTAATAGCAGAAACGAAGCACAAAACACTTCAAAAATTGCTGGAGGAAGAGAGAAAGAGCTGTTACTTATGAAAAACAAAATTGCCACTTCCGAGGCCGAGAAGATGGAGCTGACAGAAGCACTAGATGCTGCGAAGAAAAAAAATGAAATGCATGAACAGGTATGAAGTTTAGTTATCATCACATTAATAATTAGCAACACGTTAATCTTAATCATACTGTTTATTGAACAAGTTACATTGAGGTGTTTGACAAAAGTTTATCCGGCGTGGTTCGAGACATTATTTTTCTCCCTCCACTTTGACAATGTATTACGTATTGTTACTGACTGCTTAGACAAGATCTCTTTAAAAAATCCGTGTCGCAATCTTCATACCATTGCTGTCAATAAAATTACATGATCAGAAGTCCGATTTCTACATCCTCCATGGGAAACGACAATTGGTTTGAGAAAACAATGTAGTGTTTGACTGAGGAAGCGAAACTGCTTTTGATTCAAGTTACAAGTAACTTGTAGTTACAAAATATCGACAGTTCGGGAAAACAGGATTTCACTAGCCTGCGAACAGAATTCCCGCACAGATCGGCATGAGCGCCGGCCATGAGGCGGTGTGCGTAGGAACAATAGGAAGGACTTCGCAGCTACTTTTTTGGGATGTCACGCAACGTTCCCCCCAAAAGGGGGGGGGGGCCCTTGCGTGACATCCCAAAACGACTATGCAGTGACATACTTATCTCGATTATTTTTTTGCATTCTTTGTAGGTTTTAGACTCCAGTAATACAACTGATGTTGCTCCTTTCATGACTGCTATCACCACTTCTTTAGCAAACATAGAAGATAAATTGTACGAGTACAATGGCAGGCTGTCGTTAATAGAGACGTGCCTGTGTAACATGTTTACTGTTGCATCAACATCTGACGATTCTTCTAGTCCAGTAGCCAATGCATTTCCTACTGAACTTCCCACACCCGCAGACAGAAGCTTTCCAACTGAGGTTATTACCCCAAATGAAGTACAGACACCATTATCCAGACGAACCGCCCCTACGGTAGCCACTACCTCTATTTCCCCATTACTTATCAATCTACCAAAAGAACGGGCTACAAAAGTGAGAAAACTTGATGCTGGAAAAGACCGATACCAATATGTCCGTGGGTGCATGGATGTGGTATTTTCAGAGGAAGAAATGGTTTGTGGTAATGTTGGTGGAAAAAGACAAAAAGAACGACTGGATGAGACACGAGTTGATCTCATCAAGCGTAAGCTGAAAAATTCTTGTTTATTTTTCGTTTTTAGAAACAAGCTAAGCTTGATTAACGTTTTTATTTCCGTTTTGATTAATTTTGTTAGGTTACTACTTATAGTGATTTCGAGTTCGAGGTTTTAAATTATTTATTTTAAAAATTGTTAAATTTAAATATTACTTCAAATTTCACTCCTATTCAGGTGTACCCCCGCCTTAAGTTTGATAGCTAGCTGCAATTCACAACCTTTTGTAACTCCTCTGGGTGTTAATTGCAAATTTCTTTGTAAACGTCTTTGAATTAACTAAACAATGTTTTCCGTCTGTTTTATGTAGGACTGGCCTTAGCTGTCCATCCACCAAGTGGCGAGGATAGCCCTTGTGAAAAACGAATTAAAGAGACCATGAACGCCAAATGTAGGGAGACCCGGTACAAGAACATCCATTCGTTGAAGGGAAAAGATCGTGGCAAAGTCGAGGAAGACTAGGAAGGCAGTTAAAAAAAAACAAACAAACAAACAAAAACAGCTGGTACCTTTTTGGTGCGTTGTATATCATGGCCAATAGATTTTAAAAAGAACATTTTTAGTGTCTTATCATGTGATCATTGTCTCGTTAAGATGAGGCATATGTCACTCGTCACTTACCAAAGGTCTTTTAAGCTTTGTTACCTTCACCAGCCAGGTTCAAGTCAATGCCTTTAAAAGACCTCAAACAAATCGTGTGTGGGCAGAAATCAATTATGTTAATTTTTAATGATGAACATTTTGAAACTGGTAGCTTTTTGGGAGTCTTAATAAAGATTTTTTTACTCAGTACTTTGTATGTGCTCTATGTACTCATGCAACCACTGTAGAGGATGATAAAAAACAGTGCTAATTGCAACCTTTTCACGTAGATATTGTTTGTTGCCACCTTCATCAAAGACGGTTTTATATTAATTTATTTTACAAGTCGATTCTGCTGAAGCATAATTTCTTGATTATTTAAAAAGGACCGCTTGCAGACATGGAATTTTCCTGCCCATGCATTTAGCTCGTAGAAAATCACATGATTGTCATGATTGTATTTCCCAGTTGTACCTCATAAGAGTCTCTTTACTTCTTTTGTAATGTGACAAAAGCAGATTTTGCAGTTCCGAGACAGAACCATTTTCAGGGAATCACGTTTTTTTACTAAACAGGGTTTTAAAAGGTTTTTCACAATTTTTTTTTTCTTTTATCCAAGATGGAATCGGTGGGTAATTTTTGTCACGCTCTGAGTTACATTGAGTTTCAGAAGTCTCGCGAAAAAATCCCAGGTGATTTACATGAGCCATTTTGAAGTTGCAAATTGCAGCTAGTTGCGCGACAAACTCTCCTGTGTAAAGGGGGATTTCAAGTGGTTTCGTCATATTACATTGCAGTCCAAAATTAGAAGAAACTTTAATATTCCGCTGTAAAATGAAGTTCTCATCTATGAAGAGAATGCGTGACTGGATGTTCGTGTTTTAGGATAGGACACGCTGGTAAATGTAGAAACTGGCAAATAGTAGAGACTTCTGGATTGCATTTGGTCTTGAGTAGAACTAGGAAGTGATACTGAAAAGAGTGTTATTCCACGCGTAGCATGAGCTAGAAGTTTTTTATTCATTAGCTTGTAAAAATATTTGTTGTCATTGACCCTTTCCCATATCTCATTTGCATGTCTAGCATGTTTGAAATGTTTACACCTAATGCAGCACCCGGCCCGTCTTCAGTGTAGCGTTTTTCAAAACACTACACGCTACACAAAAACGCTTATGTACGTTCTTGAAAAATAAATACCAAATAATTTATAATGAGAGCCAGGGTCTGGGTGACCATCGACATGAAGTTATTTTTAAGTTTGAAACGAACATTATTTCGAAGTGCAAAAATTATGCCCATATTTGGCAAACTTTTGCTTGTATGCAAATCCAGCTAATGTATTAAACAATGAAGTTTTTGGAGAGATGCACGCGAAGATGCTACGAATAAAATAGTCGCGTACGCGTCCGTGACATCAAACACCAATGTTCAACGAAATACCTTTCATCGCAAAGAAGGTCAATCAATTATCTTTTTATACTTTATAATCCTCTTTTGTCATGGACTTAGCTGTAGCCACTGCAATAAATTTGTCAGTTAAAAACGCATAAAACCATAGTGATATAGTTATAAGCTACAGGGAAAGGAGACTTAAAACAGAGCTAAAAAAAAACCATGATATTTTATGTTTAGGGTGTGCCATACATTATTTTGGATTTTGTATTAAACCGTCATGCCCGGGCCGCCATGGCAAGCTGAGCATGCCGAGAGGACCTTTACTCATAACTCAAACGTTAAGAAAGCAATGATAATTCGTGGCCAACACCGGCTACTGAATAATGCATGCTATGCTTCTGTCATTCAAAACATAACTTACTCAATTCATGAAAAGCTGGTCATCGATAGCCGCACATAAATGCACAGTAGACATCACGTGCATTCAAGCGAAACATCCTGTTCAAAAAAATCTGAGACTTTTACTTCTTCCAGGCTTCTTAGGCCCCACAATTTTACTAAATATCACATAATCGCTTGCAACGCTACAGAAAGAAAAATGTACTCATTATTATCTGAGTAAAAATCGTGTAGATGGTGAGTATAACGTTACATTATTTTGTATGTGTCACAACAAAGTAAATGCATTCCGTTGATCAGAGATTTGTAATCTAAATCACTCGTCATACGTTGAGCGAAAAATTATAAAGCATTTTTCGTCACAGTTCCTCCAAGTGTTGGGAAACGTTTCTAATGCATTGAAAAACATTACTTAAGCATTCTGGAACATTGTCGAACGTTGCTTGCGTTTAAAGAATTCGTCAAGAAACGTTGAAAATGCGTTGAGGATCATTCGCCAACCATTGAAATGCAATTCCACGTTATTTTCGTTAAGTCTGGTTTTCCCAAATAGGGTCACAAATATCCATGTAGCCTGCATAGCTGCCACTGCCAAAAAATGCACACAAAGGGAGCGAAACTGTGAGCGAGTGGCTAATCCCAGGCTATTGCTTCTTTGCTCACTTGTATGATATCACTGCCAAGAAAAGGTAAACAACTGGCTGCCACAAAGGCTAACATGCATGTTACGCACCAGAGTAGGTGTGACTGCATTATGCATTCACCTATATTGTTAGTGGAATATGTACTGACAGAACGATTTTGCCAGGATCCAGTAGAAGAGTATTTTGGAAATCAACGGAAATTGGGAAGACGAAACGACAACCCTGGTGTACGCTCCTTTGGATACCATGACAACATCATTAGAACGCAAAGAGCAGTATCCTGTCAAAGTGGAAATACTAGGGGTAGGAAGGACAGGCAGAGAGCTTGCGTGGAAATAACCAATGATCCTTTACCCGTCAGAAAAAAGTTTAAGTATTCTTGAAGTATGGCAAGTTATACATGTATTTTTTGATAATGTTTCCATGTATTTGTAGAGTTTAAAATTATAGCACATGACTACTTTTGCCTGACAAAGTAAAAAGTATTTGGATACTATAGAGTTTATTAATCTAATACCTGTACCTGTTTCATGGGTTTAGTGCCTTCACTCTATTGTCTGCTCCGAAAATACAGAATTCATATAGAACATAATTTTATAGAGTGCAAGACCACTGTTTCGTGTTTAAAATAATCTTAATATCATAAAATATTACAAGCTTCAATATTTTTTACATTGTTAAAATTTGAAAACAGACTGAACCAACCAAGGCAACCCAAAGCAATATTACTTAAGTTGTCAATTTGCTATTTATCCAATTAACTATAACTTTGATTGAAAACTTTGTTGTGGCTGGCTGGCTTTGATTGAAGTTAGTCTTACGAGAACTAAATAATGACAACAATTTCTTGTTAATTTCAATGCCACCATTCAATTTTGTGGTAGAACTTATCACAATCAAAATTATTTATGGAAAAAATACAAAAAATTCTGTAACTAACTGTAACTGGTTGTATATCTTTTCACAATAAACAATGTTGTTTAATCTTGTCTTCCATTTGCTTGTTCTTGGTCATCGCAACTTCTACTGATTTCTTTGCGAAGGGATTTAGCCTTACTTTTCTTAACTTTGATCTTGTGGCACTCGCTAATGTCTTTAGCCAATGAAAATGAACGAACTCGTACATAAAGGTGAATGATGCTATACAACACACTTTTGCTTATGTGATTAACAGGTTCTAGTTCAGCTTCCAAAAGCATAATATTATACTGAGATACTATAATACTATCACTGATTGACTTAGAAATAATACTAGGAAAATCAACTTTTTATAAACCAACTTGAGAGGTGGACTCTCTGAAGAAATATTCAGTTTGGCAAAAAATTTTCTGTGCTGGTTGAGTAATATACCATAACCCACCCCGTGTCAAACTTGATATTAGATTTTGTGAAAGATCATTTGTCTCGGACTTGCCAGCTTTCAGGATTGCCATTGCTTGTTGGCTTTCAGATGATGTTTTGGTTCTGTGCTTATTATGCAGATTATGCAGGACATATCCCCCCAGGTACTGAATGCATGACTTGTCCCTGTCTGACAAAACAGTGTTCAACTCTTTGCTACTTTCCCTTGGTGACCTTACTTTATTGCAGTATGCCAACAAACTATCTGCCACCTTGACTGCCAACAATGTTGCTGCATTTCGGGTCAGTCCCCTGAAGAATGTCACAGAGTTTACTGCCACAGTTGCATAATACTTCCCATAAAATTTCTCAGCGCTGCCATTCTTTGTATATCCTTCAAATACATGTATATCCCTTAATTGATGATATTTGTCTTCATCAGGACTTTCAAATAAGTAAGATGACAGTTCTTGCCTTAATATTTTGCAATGAGCCTTGTTTTCCTTCAGTTTCAAAACGGTATTGTTGACGAGTTCAGTCAGCACAGCTAAATCAAAAGGCACTTCGTGGTCTGCACGTTCACTATGTTTGGAAGCTTGATGTTTTTCATAACCATGTCTAGTCTTGTATTTCTTGCCGCATTTCTGACACAGAATCTCTTGACTCTGAAGCTAGATAAAATAGAATACACGACATGCAGTTTAATACAGGAGCAAGTGGTTAAAAATGAGTTATTTCATCAGTTCAATCGACACTTAATTGTCACTACAGTAGTACTGTCACAGATGCTTTCATCAGTTCAGTAGTCGCAATCATATAAATCGAAAATATCGAAAACAGGTGGAATCATTGAGAAAGGTTGAGAACTGGTGTCATATGTGTAATGTATAAAGCTCGAGGAAAGGCAATAAGCGATTTAGTTACAATATTGTGCAAGGTTTAGGGAGTTCTAGTTTTGATTGTTTAGTTATCTTTATATACGTTCGTGTTCAAGTGCTCTGGTTTCTGTGTCATTTTCTGCTCTCTTTCTCCAAAATAATTAGCAATCAGAGTGTTTTTCGTACTTACGTTTTCTACTTCATTTGTAAACTCCTCTTCCATCTCTTCATCTGCTTCTAAAATGTCTAAAATTGCTTCTAAATCATCTCCATCTAGGAAATCAACACTGTCCGCCATCTTGGATTGAAATAAACTGTGCAGGGTCAGGGTCACGTGATGGTACGTTTCAACATCAAAAACAAAACAATAGAGAGCCCCTTTGAAGTTTGCCGGGTTTCATAACCAGTCCCCTCCATTAACTATGGTTTGAAGAACCCCAAATCTTGCGTTCTTGTGCTGGCACCATGCCACAGTAGAAACATGCCACAATGTGTGGAAATTTTTAATGGTTAGTAACTCTTTCTGTTTAAGCAATAGAAAACGTTTTCCGTGTTTGCATAGCCTGATATAAACACAAGAGGGGTTGGGAGAATTCGAAACAATATGCAAACCTGAGACAAAGTGGAGGGTTTTCATAACTGTCGAGAATTCTCCCAACCCCTCGAGTGTTTATATAAGGCTATGCAAAAACAGGAAAAAAGTTTTCCATTGCTTTTATAAAATATTTCTCAAATTAATTCAACAAATGAAGAGAAATTTTGTTTATTAACTTCTTGATCCAAAAAGCTTTTCTCGATACACGCTCTAGACAATCATCTTTCAAACTAACCAATCAAAACGCACATCTGATAACGCATGAACCAATGAAATTTCACGTTACAAAAATCAAAATTTGTGGCAAAATCGCCAGCAAGCAAGCTAGCGTTGTGTAAATGAAAGCGATATTAGCTTTGAATCCTTCTAAATCTTTGGGACAAATGCCTAAAGTTCGGTGAAAACAGAAGAAATGTTTAAAAGATTTAC
>JAHPZR010026702.1:0-21919 GCA_019787425.1 Platygyra sinensis
TTTTTACCCCTTAATAAATATTCGATTTGGCAGATGCCTCAAGATCATTGCAGAACGGGCAGAACGCCGGGGGCGTGATCCAAAAGTTGCGTGAGTTTGAATATCACTACTTAGCTCTCACAGTCCTCGCAATCAAACATTTTTCAGTTGTCATTTCTGACATTCCTCATTGTGTGCTGCCACTGAAATAAATATGGACAGTACGTTTTTCGACGATTGTGGCTTGGAAGGACATGATTACCTTAGTAACGAACTAGATGGGGTTCGAAAAGAGTATTTCGCCACAGTAAGTGACAAAAATGGTGATCATCTAGACCTGAGTGAGGGCAGTGATAGTGAAGCACCTGGTGCCGCTGTTGATGACACTGAAGTTCCAAGTTCCACAGATTCTGGTACTCGACAAAACACCGAAGATACCACTCTCAATCAAAGTTCGGCAGACGTCGGCGATTTTATCACCTCTGTAAAATCATTTCTGGAGCGTGGATGCAGTTGCGTATATGGAAAAAACAAAAGCTCGTGCACTGAGTCTCTAAGTCTTGAAGAACTAGTTGAGCATCGAATGCAGTGCATTGAACTTTCATCCACAGAATTGGATTTGGTCGTCCTTGGTGCGCTAAATAGTTTTATGAATTTATCATCTGGCAAAAAACGCCATAGGATGTGTTACTTCTTTCGAAGTGTCCAAGTATGTAAGAAAACATTTCTTTTTGTTTATGGAATTGGAAAGTATCGATTGGAAAATTTGAAGGCTCATATGAAGAGGAATGGAATAGCTCCTCGGACACATGGTAACACAGCAAGATTGCCTAAGAATGCATTGGCACATGAAACTTTGAACAGGGCAGTGACCTTTGTTAAAAACTTTGCTTCTGAACAAGCAGTTGCTCTTCCAGGAAGAGTTCCAAACTTTAAAAATTTGAAAGTCCAACTACTTCCTTCGTGTGAGAGCAAAGCATCTGTTTGGCGACGCTACGTAAAGGCCTCGGAAGAAAATAATTTAAGCGCAGTGAGCTACACGAAATTTGTTGCCTTATGGAACACTTTAACGCCATATATTGTAATAATGACCCCTGCCTCTGATCTTTGCAGCCTTTGCCAACTTAACAACGCTAAGATAACGAAGAATGTTAATGTGACCGAACAAGAAAAACTTAGCTGTCTGCGAGATCAAGAAACACATTTGCATGAAGCGAAAACTGAAAGGGAATTTATGAAAACAAACATTGCGGCATGTAAAGAGGTGCTGCAAGGTAGTGACATTGACCTCTTAACAGGTAGACCCAGCTGTTCATTTAAAGGAACTGTGCATTATTCTTACGATTATGCACAACAAGTTCATATCCCCTCCAATCCTCAGCAACCTGGTCCTATATACTTTAAAACACCTCGAAAATGTGGTTTGTTTGGGATATGTTGCGAGGGGATTCCCCGACAGGTGAATTATCTTATAGACGAGGCAGTTGCTACTGGGAAGGGTGCCAATTCCACCATAAGCTATGTACATCACTTTTTCAGCACGCATGGAGCAGGGGAAACGGATGTGCAGATAAATGCTGATAATTGTGGGGGGCAAACAAAAACAATTTCGTAATCTGGTACTATTGTTGGCGAGTTCTTTGTGCACTGCATGATTCCGTCCTGTATTCATTTTTGATAGCGGGCCATACAAAGTTTAGTCCCGACTGGTGTTTCGGATTAATCAAGCAGTCATTTAGGAGACGCTATGTTTCCTCTCTTTTTGACCTTATGGAGGCAGTAGATCAGTCAACAATCACTGGTGTCAACATTTCTGAATTGTGTGGCCTCCATGATGGCACTGTAAAAGTGCCAGTATATGACTGGGTGACATTTCTGGGACCATACTTTAAGAAAATCCCGGGAATAAGTAAATTTCACCATTTCCGTTTCACCAAAGAGCACCCAGGTGTAGTGTTCTGCCGAAAACTTTTAAGTTCAGAGGAAATTGAATTTCAGATTTTAAAAGACCCCAATGTAAGACCTCCAATTCAGCTACCCCAACAAATCCTGCCTCTGGGATTAGACAACGATAGGAAACGTTATTTGTTTAGGGAGATTCGGGAGTTTTGTCGCCCTGGAACAGAAGACTTGGTTGCTCCTGCACCATAACAGTTTGCAGTCGAACATTGACTTAACTGTGATCTGCTTGTGAAAATTAATAATACCTTGTTAATAAAGTTGTGTTGGGTATTTAAGCGTCTATTATTCTTTGCTGACTTAGGCACTGCGCATATTCATGTTTCTCTTTGACTTTAACGCATCTTAGCGGGGGTTGTTTGCGTGCAGATAAGAGGAAACGCACAGGATCTCTCTCTTTTCTTTTTTTTCCGTGAGCGTGTCTCGTCTCACGTGCACTCCTAAAAGCTGGCTTGATTGATTAACAGGCTTGCCTTAAGCAGTCACGGTAGAATTTTCGCCCTGTGGTTGTTTAAATACACCACACGAGTTTGAATGACATTAAATGAGTACTTCTTTGTTTTCTTTGATTTCATTTGGTCTGTCAGCTTTTTATAGCAGGGAAAATTGTTTCCTCACCTACCATATCCAATTGTGCATCAATAAGGCAGAAGAGGAATCCACGAAACTTTCAACCGATTTTAGACATGGCACAGCAATCGTGTAAACATTTGACACCACAAGTAGAGGCATTGAAAGCCCTAAAATTATTTCAGAAGGCAATAAAAACTTTGGAAAGTTCCTGTTCCTTGTACTCTGAGTTCACGGACTCCACAGACCCATATGATGACCATGTACAACCACGCAGACGAGAACTTGAGCGAACATATAAAAGTGAGTAAAATTTTAGTTCATTCTCTCTCATATTCTGGAAAGACGTTTGAGTTATATTGGAAGAAATGTACGGATTTGAGGATTAATTTAACTTCGCAGGATATTATATTAGGCGGGAGTGGCAAGACTAATGACCTTTTAAATTATTAATATCCCATTCTTTATCACAGTAATGAAAATTGGCATAGAGGCCCTAGAAGAACTGATTGAGCATGGACAAATCTTCAGAGTGTCAGAAGATGAAGAAAGTGACTAGTTTTTACGGCTGGTTGCTGCAGTTGAACATTCTAGCTGAAAGTAAACACGCTGTCATCCTACCTGCACAAAAGGACAGCATCGCTATTTCTTGCTATATTATTACTATGTTTTATACATTATGTCAGTAAGTCAGGGTAAACTTGAATAGGTGAAACTTCAACATAAACTTGAATTGTAGTAGACTTTTGTCAAGGTCAAACATGAACTCAATTTAACGCTTTTCTTCGGCCTGACAATAAAAATAAAGGTGTAGTCTTTGTTCTGGAGTATTATTTTTGGCAGTTGGGCAAAACAAAACAGAACAAAAACTATCGGCTGGGTGTTTTCTCAAAATTTTATTAACATATCCTGGATGCCATGAATGTGACCTCTCTAAAGCCAATTTTGGGATGTCACGCAGGACTCCTCTGAGAAGCCGCAGCCAACAGAGACAATCTGATATCGCTTTGAAATGACTATTCATGTGACATCAAGCTACGAGAGACTCGTGCTGATATCGCAGGACAATTGTAGTGCGAGTTTCTCACTGACGAGCAGTCCATACAGATAGTAGATATAGTGTTTTGCCAAAAAATTGTCCGCAAAGAGTTGCCTTCCCACCCACCCAGGCCTTCTTGCTTTTTCCCCGCTTGAAAATTGTGGTCTCACAACAGGAATCCGTTTTGCTTCTGTGTACACATAGGGCCTTGCGTGGCACGTTTGACATATGTACTCATTTCCTGTCTGTAAGCATTCCAAACTCGTGTGATCAGATATCCTTGAACACGGGACTCGTACTTGCAAAAAAAGCTGCCCTTTTCTCTGATGGGGGCACTTTTTCGCATTAGGGATTCTTTATTCTGGTGATTCAACCTCTTAAGCAAAAAGAAATATCGCAAAAAATATAGAAAGAAATATCAGAAGTGTGACTCCTTTATCTTGTATTTTATCAATGCGGTAGGCTTTTACTGGTCATTTTATCAATGCGGTACCCAAAAAACATTCCCTCACGCATCTGGTGGATACGTGATAACACGTGTTGCGTACGGGATTTTCATAAAGATAGCTTCTATGGTTTATCTTAGCTCATGAAATTTAAACGAGGAGACCGGAGGACTGCTCTGAAGAAAGCAATCAAGCTTAGCAAGGTAAGCCGCCATGTTGGAGGACCTCATTAGTCCTCCAATATGGCAGCCGGAAAATAGTGTAAACATCTCTAACTTACTTTGCCTATCTAGACAAGTGATTATCTGAACCGAATCAAAAACATTTAGACAAACAATTTTCCTAATATTTTAACTCCTAAAATGGGTAAAAATCACGAGATAAAAGTGTATTTTTGGACAAACACGATCTTAGCTTCATGTCACGCACGGCCATAACTTCGAAATTGAAAATGCGCTGGTTTCCAAACGCAGGATGCTATTGAGCTGGAAAGTTGTAAACAGATGTCAATTTAGTACCTCTTATGCCTGATGAGGATAAAACCTTTAGAAGCTCTTTAGTTTTGAGAATTTGATGACATCACGTCCACACACTCTATTCAAAGACGGAAGAAAGACACTGAAGACAGATGGACAATACACGTTGATCTGAGAACGTATGATCAAAGTAGGGTAGCAAAACCGGAGCTACGAAAGCATCAAAGCTTATCGATACAAACTGCAAAACTAATGTACGCGACTTAACGATGTTCAGTTAAAATATCTCTCATACCTCAGTCCAGTAGTAGACTAAACTTGAGTGGAATAATTCGTGACAAAAACAAATTAATTGATTTCCCAAATTTCAAGTTGAAAATTAAGGTATAAAAACACAATGCATAGAATTTCCAACATTTCATACTTTAATTTATACATTAACATACATCTCGCTTACTAATCATTTTTCCCCTAGATCTAACATTTCAACGACTTTTGCACCAGATTTTCGGCACTGATAGCAATGCTTTTTAACGCTGGGCGGTTTCGTTGAAATGCATTGTCAATGATTGAAAACGCATTGTAAATGTTTCTCAACGATTCCCAAATGGTTTTCAATGGTTTCCGTTTCTGTTGGAAAACATTGCCAACGTTTCAAAACGCAATGAAAATGTTACCTAATGCATTCTCAATGTTTAAAAATGCATTAAAATGAAAAAACGGTACAACGATATTTCCATTAAGCCTGGTTTTCCCAAATAGGGTCACATATGCCTCGACAGTCGAAGCCAAAAAGAGGAAATTTCAAGGTCTATATGGTCTACATCTACATCTGTGCTTGACTCGATCTCTCACTGTGGAAGTTTCGGAATCGCGTCCGTTTTCCAGCAATATCGTTCGACTAGCACTTGTTGTATTTCATTGGCGGGATTTGTGTCCTCGAGTTCCTTCAAGTATTCTTCTAAGTTTAAAACAATGCGACCCACGGTCGCTCAGATCAGGAGCCAAAGATCTTCAGTGTTCGACGCTGAACTTGCTGGTTCCACCAGATTTTCCCCTCTTCGACTTCATTGGAGACGAAAATGGACAAGAAGTTTTCTTGCGACTTTTCGTCCTGACATAAAGAAAATTTGACAAGAACGAAAGCTTGACTTGCGATGAAAAAATCAGATCGAGAACGGTTCGCGTGCGCAAATAAAATATCACACCGCAATTCACATTACATGTGACAACTGGCGGTGAATTTTAATTAAAGCTGTCAACCCGGCGTAAGAGATTTAATGAGATTCAAAAACAGTTTTTCTCCTTATCGTAAAAAGTAAAAAAGCTTTTTTATCCATTCTTTCTGCAAATTATTTTTCTCAGTCTTCTCAATTTGAACAGCGAAAAAAAGATTTTTCGCATTTTTCTTAAAAATCCACCTACCATGATACCTTAAACAGGGCCAGTCTGTTTCTAAGAAGAATTATGACAAACAAAGTAGAGATCTGCCTCCACTTGAGGCTGGAGACAAAGTGCGGATTCGTCCAAACAGAGATAGGGAATGGCGTAAAGCTGAAGTATTACCGCGATCATACCTACTGCAGGATGAACAAGGGCGTGTCTATAGAAGAAACAGAAAGCAGATAATTTCAGTTCTGAATGATCATCCAATGCGTCCACAGCTCCATCCAGTGTGTCCACAGCTGCATGATCCTTCTTTAAGTTCTCCGTGAGCTGATGTCTCCATGAGTCCATCGTCACCGACAACTGAGAAGCAAGCACCAGGACAAGTGGAACTAGCAGAACGGCCAGCAGGGAACGCGGAACACTCACTGATTGTAACCAGATCTGGACAGCAAAATAGAAAGCCACAAAGGCTCATTGAATCATGTTAGAAGGGAGATGTTGTAATATTGTTGAACCTGTTGGGACCCCCCTACGGCTTGAGGTTCCCTAGCATTTTATGGGCTGCCCCGCAGATGAGTGGACACGGGAATTAACATGGAGAACGTGCTGAATGTTGAACACTTTTGATCGTTGAGTTTGTTGAGTTAATTCATCATTGAGTAGCCTTAGAACCAGCTTACAACAATCACTAACTTGCATGATGTTAGCAATCGAACTTAACTGAGCTTAGTTGAAGTTATACAGACGATGCTTTCTATTAATTTGATAATCGAATACAACCAAGACAAAAAATTCCGTAAGACGGTTCGATTTCATCAGAATTTTAATTGACGCAATCCAACTCGATCAACTACAAAAGAAAAGTCCAAAATTCACCTATCAATCAAACTTTTGCTTTTGTTCGATTTTAACTGACGCAATCGAACTCCATCAACTACAAAAGAAAAGTCTAAAACTCATCAATCGATCGAACGTTCGATTTTGTTCGATTTCCTATTTTCTGAGACAGCTGGATTGGGGTCCATTAACTTATTCAGTCGAACCCAATCACGCGATTGTGTGTGATTGTGATTGTGTTCGATTAGCATGACAGGCTTGAAACAGGCTTCTGAGAAGTTAGTCTCAGTGCATGTAGTCAACACGAGCTAGCTTGGCGCCTTTATTCAGACAGAATTACCTTGCCGCTGATCATCGACAAGATTTTCATGCCTTCTTTATACAGACAGAATTACCTTGCCACTGATCATCGGCGAGATTTTCGTGCCTTCTTTATACAGACAGAATTACCTTGCCGCTGATCATCGGTGAGATTTTCATGCCTTCTTTATACAGACAGAATTACCTCGCCGCTGATCATCGGTGAGATTTTCGTGCCTTCTTTATACAGACAGAATTACCTTGCCGCTGATCATCAGTGAGATTTTAGTGCCTTCTTTATACAGACAGAATTACCTCGCCGCTGATCATCAGTGAGATTTTAGTGCCTTCTTTATACAGATAGAATTACCTTGCCGCTGATCATCGGCAAGATTTTCATGCCTTCTTTATACAGACAGAATTACCTTGCCGCTGATCATCGGCGAGATTTTTGTGCCTACTTTCAGATGTAAGGCCCATTTTAGTGAGGGGAGAACCAGATAAGTACCTAAAAAGGGGGGCCAGTGGAAGTCCCCCGGAAGGACAGTAGTTCTCACAGTTGTCTCGTTAACTACAATTTTTATTTTTTCTTATGTACCGAATGAAAATTTCGCCGATGATCAGCGGCGAGGTAATTCTGTCTGTATATAAAGAAGGCAGGAAAATCTCGCCGATGATTAGCGGCGAGATAACTCTGTCTGTACATAAGGAAGGCACAAGAATCTCGCCGATGATCAGCGGCGAGGTAATCCTGTCTGTGTAAAGAAGGCAAGAGAATCTCACCGATCAGCGGCAAGGTAATTCTCTCTGTATAAAGAAGGCACGAAAATCTCGCCGACGATCAGCGGCAAGGTAATTCTGTCTGCATAAAGAAGGCATGAAAATCTTGCCGATGATCAGCGGCAAGGTAATTCTGTCTGTACATAAAGAAGGCACGAGAATCTCACCGATGATCAGCGTCGAGGTAATCCTGTCTGTGTAAAGAAGGCAAGAGAATCTCACCGATCAGCGGCAGGGTAATTCTGTCTGTATAAAGAAGGCACTAAAATCTCACCGATGATCAGCGGCGAGGTAATTCTGTCTGTATAAAGAAGGCATGAAAATCTCACCAATGATCAGCGGCAAGGTAATTCTGTCTGTATAAAGAAGGCACAAAAATCTCGCCGATGATCAGCGGCAAGGTAATTCTGTCTGTATAAAGAAGGCATGAAAATCTTGCCGATGATCAGCGGCAAGGTAATTCTATCTGTATAAAGAAGGCACTAAAATCTCACTGATGATCAGCGGCGAGGTAATTCTGTCTGTATAAAGAAGGCACTAAAATCTCACTGATGATCAGCGGCAAGGTAATTCTGTCTGTATAAAGAAGGCACGAAAATCTCACCGATGATCAGCGGCGAGGTAATTCTGTCTGTATAAAGAAGGCATGAAAATCTCACCGATGATCAGCGGCAAGGTAATTCTGTCTGTATAAAGAAGGCACGAAAATCTCGCCGATGATCAGTGGCAAGGTAATTCTGTCTGTATAAAGAAGGCATGAAAATCTTGTCGATGATCAGCGGCAAGGTAATTCTGTCTGAATAAAGGCGCCAAGCTAGCTCGTGTTGACTACATGCACTGAGACTAACTTCTCAGAAGCCTGTTTCAAGCCTGTCATGCTAATCGAACACAATCACAATCACACACAATCGCGTGATTGGGTTCGACTGAATAAGTTAATGGACCCCAATCCAGCTGTCTCAGAAAATAGGAAATCGAACAAAATCGAACGTTCGATCGATTGATGAGTTTTAGACTTTTCTTTTGTAGTTGATGGAGTTCGATTGCGTCAGTTAAAATCGAACAAAAGCAAAAGTTTGATTGATAGGTGAATTTTGGACTTTTCTTTTGTAGTTGATCGAGTTGGATTGCGTCAATTAAAATTCTGATGAAATCGAACCGTCTTACGGAATTTTTTGTCTTGGTTGTATTCGATTATCAAATTAATAGAAAGCATCGTCTGTATAACTTCAACTAAGCTCAGTTAAGTTCGATTGCTAACATCATGCAAGTTAGTGATTGTTGTAAGCTGGTTCTAAGGCTACTCAATGATGAATTAACTCAACAAACTCAACGATCAAAAGTGTTCAACATTCAGCACGTTCTCCATGTTAATTCCCGTGTCCACTCATCTGCGGGGCAGCCCATAAAATGCTAGGGAACCTCAAGCCGTAGGGGGGTCCCAACAGGTTCAACAATATTACAACATCTCCCTTCTAACATGATTCAATGAGCCTTTGTGGCTTTCTATTTTGCTGTCCAGATCTGGTTACAATCAGTGAGTGTTCCGCGTTCCCTGCTGGCCGTTCTGCTAGTTCCACTTGTCCTGGTGCTTGCTTCTCAGTTGTCGGTGACGATGGACTCATGGAGACATCAGCTCACGGAGAACTTAAAGAAGGATCATGCAGCTGTGGACACACTGGATGGAGCTGTGGACGCATTGGATGATCATTCAGAACTGAAATTATCTGCTTTCTGTTTCTTCTATAGACACGCCCTTGTTCATCCTGCAGTAGGTATGATCGCGGTAATACTTCAGCTTTACGCCATTCCCTATCTCTGTTTGGACGAATCCGCACTTTGTCTCCAGCCTCAAGTGGAGGCAGATCTCTACTTTGTTTGTCATAATTCTTCTTAGAAACAGACTGGCCCTGTTTAAGGTATCATGGTAGGTGGATTTTTAAGAAAAATGCGAAAAATCTTTTTTTCGCTGTTCAAATTGAGAAGACTGAGAAAAATAATTTGCAGAAAGAATGGATAAAAAAGCTTTTTTACTTTTTACGATAAGGAGAAAAACTGTTTTTGAATCTCATTAAATCTCTTACGCCGGGTTGACAGCTTTAATTAAAATTCACCGCCAGTTGTCACATGTAATGTGAATTGCGGTGTGATATTTTATTTGCGCACGCGAACCGTTCTCGATCTGATTTTTTCATCGCAAGTCAAGCTTTCGTTCTTGTCAAATTTTCTTTATGTCAGGACGAAAAGTCGCAAGAAAACTTCTTGTCCATTTTCGTCTCCAATGAAGTCGAAGAGGGGAAAATCTGGTGGAACCAGCAAGTTCAGCGTCGAACACTGAAGATCTTTGGCTCCTGATCTGAGCGACCGTGGGTCGCATTGTTTTAAACTTAGAAGAATACTTGAAGGAACTCGAGGACACAAATCCCGCCAATGAAATACAACAAGTGCTAGTCGAACGATATTGCTGGAAAACGGACGCGATTCCGAAACTTCCACAGTGAGAGATCGAGTCAAGCACAGATGTAGATGTAGACCATATAGACCTTGAAATTTCCTCTTTTTGGCTTCGACTGTCGAGGCATATGTGACCCTATTTGGGAAAACCAGGCTTAATGGAAATATCGTTGTACCGTTTTTTCATTTTAATGCATTTTTAAACATTGAGAATGCATTAGGTAACATTTTCATTGCGTTTTGAAACGTTGGCAATGTTTTCCAACAGAAACGGAAACCATTGAAAACCATTTGGGAATCGTTGAGAAACATTTACAATGCGTTTTCAATCATTGACAATGCATTTCAACGAAACCGCCCAGCGTTAAAAAGCATTGCTATCAGTGCCGAAAATCTGGTGCAAAAGTCGTTGAAATGTTAGATCTAGGGGAAAAATGATTAGTAAGCGAGATGTATGTTAATGTATAAATTAAAGTATGAAATGTTGGAAATTCTATGCATTGTGTTTTTATACCTTAATTTTCAACTTGAAATTTGGGAAATCAATTAATTTGTTTTTGTCACGAATTATTCCACTCAAGTTTAGTCTACTACTGGACTGAGGTATGAGAGATATTTTAACTGAACATCGTTAAGTCGCGTACATTAGTTTTGCAGTTTGTATCGATAAGCTTTGATGCTTTCGTAGCTCCGGTTTTGCTACCCTACTTTGATCATACGTTCTCAGATCAACGTGTATTGTCCATCTGTCTTCAGTGTCTTTCTTCCGTCTTTGAATAGAGTGTGTGGACGTGATGTCATCAAATTCTCAAAACTAAAGAGCTTCTAAAGGTTTTATCCTCATCAGGCATAAGAGGTACTAAATTGACATCTGTTTACAACTTTCCAGCTCAATAGCATCCTGCGTTTGGAAACCAGCGCATTTTCAATTTCGAAGTTATGGCCGTGCGTGACATGAAGCTAAGATCGTGTTTGTCCAAAAATACACTTTTATCTCGTGATTTTTACCCATTTTAGGAGTTAAAATATTAGGAAAATTGTTTGTCTAAATGTTTTTGATTCGGTTCAGATAATCACTTGTCTAGATAGGCAAAGTAAGTTAGAGATGTTTACACTATTTTCCGGCTGCCATATTGGAGGACTAATGAGGTCCTCCAACATGGCGGCTTACCTTGCTAAGCTTGATTGCTTTCTTCAGAGCAGTCCTCCGGTCTCCTCGTTTAAATTTCATGAGCTAAGATAAACCATAGAAGCTATCTTTATGAAAATCCCGTACGCAACACGTGTTATCACGTATCCACCAGATGCGTGAGGGAATGTTTTTTGGGTACCGCATTGATAAAATGACCAGTAAAAGCCTACCGCATTGATAAAATACAAGATAAAGGAGTCACACTTCTGATATTTCTTTCTATATTTTTTGCGATATTTCTTTTTGCTTAAGAGGTTGAATCACCAGAATAAAGAATCCCTAATGCGAAAAAGTGCCCCCATCAGAGAAAAGGGCAGCTTTTTTTGCAAGTACGAGTCCCGTGTTCAAGGATATCTGATCACACGAGTTTGGAATGCTTACAGACAGGAAATGAGTACATATGTCAAACGTGCCACGCAAGGCCCTATGTGTACACAGAAGCAAAACGGATTCCTGTTGTGAGACCACAATTTTCAAGCGGGGAAAAAGCAAGAAGGCCTGGGTGGGTGGGAAGGCAACTCTTTGCGGACAATTTTTTGGCAAAACACTATATCTACTATCTGTATGGACTGCTCGTCAGTGAGAAACTCGCACTACAATTGTCCTGCGATATCAGCACGAGTCTCTCGTAGCTTGATGTCACATGAATAGTCATTTCAAAGCGATATCAGATTGTCTCTGTTGGCTGCGGCTTCTCAGAGGAGTCCTGCGTGACATCCCAAAATTGGCTTTAGAGAGGTCACATTCATGGCATCCAGGATATGTTAATAAAATTTTGAGAAAACACCCAGCCGATAGTTTTTGTTCTGTTTTGTTTTGCCCAACTGCCAAAAATAATACTCCAGAACAAAGACTACACCTTTATTTTTATTGTCAGGCCGAAGAAAAGCGTTAAATTGAGTTCATGTTTGACCTTGACAAAAGTCTACTACAATTCAAGTTTATGTTGAAGTTTCACCTATTCAAGTTTACCCTGACTTACTGACATAATGTATAAAACATAGTAATAATATAGCAAGAAATAGCGATGCTGTCCTTTTGTGCAGGTAGGATGACAGCGTGTTTACTTTCAGCTAGAATGTTCAACTGCAGCAACCAGCCGTAAAAACTAGTCACTTTCTTCATCTTCTGACACTCTGAAGATTTGTCCATGCTCAATCAGTTCTTCTAGGGCCTCTATGCCAATTTTCATTACTGTGATAAAGAATGGGATATTAATAATTTAAAAGGTCATTAGTCTTGCCACTCCCGCCTAATATAATATCCTGCGAAGTTAAATTAATCCTCAAATCCGTACATTTCTTCCAATATAACTCAAACGTCTTTCCAGAATATGAGAGAGAATGAACTAAAATTTTACTCACTTTTATATGTTCGCTCAAGTTCTCGTCTGCGTGGTTGTACATGGTCATCATATGGGTCTGTGGAGTCCGTGAACTCAGAGTACAAGGAACAGGAACTTTCCAAAGTTTTTATTGCCTTCTGAAATAATTTTAGGGCTTTCAATGCCTCTACTTGTGGTGTCAAATGTTTACACGATTGCTGTGCCATGTCTAAAATCGGTTGAAAGTTTCGTGGATTCCTCTTCTGCCTTATTGATGCACAATTGGATATGGTAGGTGAGGAAACAATTTTCCCTGCTATAAAAAGCTGACAGACCAAATGAAATCAAAGAAAACAAAGAAGTACTCATTTAATGTCATTCAAACTCGTGTGGTGTATTTAAACAACCACAGGGCGAAAATTCTACCGTGACTGCTTAAGGCAAGCCTGTTAATCAATCAAGCCAGCTTTTAGGAGTGCACGTGAGACGAGACACGCTCACGGAAAAAAAAGAAAAGAGAGAGATCCTGTGCGTTTCCTCTTATCTGCACGCAAACAACCCCCGCTAAGATGCGTTAAAGTCAAAGAGAAACATGAATATGCGCAGTGCCTAAGTCAGCAAAGAATAATAGACGCTTAAATACCCAACACAACTTTATTAACAAGGTATTATTAATTTTCACAAGCAGATCACAGTTAAGTCAATGTTCGACTGCAAACTGTTATGGTGCAGGAGCAACCAAGTCTTCTGTTCCAGGGCGACAAAACTCCCGAATCTCCCTAAACAAATAACGTTTCCTATCGTTGTCTAATCCCAGAGGCAGGATTTGTTGGGGTAGCTGAATTGGAGGTCTTACATTGGGGTCTTTTAAAATCTGAAATTCAATTTCCTCTGAACTTAAAAGTTTTCGGCAGAACACTACACCTGGGTGCTCTTTGGTGAAACGGAAATGGTGAAATTTACTTATTCCCGGGATTTTCTTAAAGTATGGTCCCAGAAATGTCACCCAGTCATATACTGGCACTTTTACAGTGCCATCATGGAGGCCACACAATTCAGAAATGTTGACACCAGTGATTGTTGACTGATCTACTGCCTCCATAAGGTCAAAAAGAGAGGAAACATAGCGTCTCCTAAATGACTGCTTGATTAATCCGAAACACCAGTCGGGACTAAACTTTGTATGGCCCGCTATCAAAAATGAATACAGGACGGAATCATGCAGTGCACAAAGAACTCGCCAACAATAGTACCAGATTACGAAATTGTTTTTGTTTTGCCCCCCACAATTATCAGCATTTATCTGCACATCCGTTTCCCCTGCTCCATGCGTGCTGAAAAAGTGATGTACATAGCTTATGGTGGAATTGGCACCCTTCCCAGTAGCAACTGCCTCGTCTATAAGATAATTCACCTGTCGGGGAATCCCCTCGCAACATATCCCAAACAAACCACATTTTCGAGGTGTTTTAAAGTATATAGGACCAGGTTGCTGAGGATTGGAGGGGATATGAACTTGTTGTGCATAATCGTAAGAATAATGCACAGTTCCTTTAAATGAACAGCTGGGTCTACCTGTTAAGAGGTCAATGTCACTACCTTGCAGCACCTCTTTACATGCCGCAATGTTTGTTTTCATAAATTCCCTTTCAGTTTTCGCTTCATGCAAATGTGTTTCTTGATCTCGCAGACAGCTAAGTTTTTCTTGTTCGGTCACATTAACATTCTTCGTTATCTTAGCGTTGTTAAGTTGGCAAAGGCTGCAAAGATCAGAGGCAGGGGTCATTATTACAATATATGGCGTTAAAGTGTTCCATAAGGCAACAAATTTCGTGTAGCTCACTGCGCTTAAATTATTTTCTTCCGAGGCCTTTACGTAGCGTCGCCAAACAGATGCTTTGCTCTCACACGAAGGAAGTAGTTGGACTTTCAAATTTTTAAAGTTTGGAACTCTTCCTGGAAGAGCAACTGCTTGTTCAGAAGCAAAGTTTTTAACAAAGGTCACTGCCCTGTTCAAAGTTTCATGTGCCAATGCATTCTTAGGCAATCTTGCTGTGTTACCATGTGTCCGAGGAGCTATTCCATTCCTCTTCATATGAGCCTTCAAATTTTCCAATCGATACTTTCCAATTCCATAAACAAAAAGAAATGTTTTCTTACATACTTGGACACTTCGAAAGAAGTAACACATCCTATGGCGTTTTTTGCCAGATGATAAATTCATAAAACTATTTAGCGCACCAAGGACGACCAAATCCAATTCTGTGGATGAAAGTTCAATGCACTGCATTCGATGCTCAACTAGTTCTTCAAGACTTAGAGACTCAGTGCACGAGCTTTTGTTTTTTCCATATACGCAACTGCATCCACGCTCCAGAAATGATTTTACAGAGGTGATAAAATCGCCGACGTCTGCCGAACTTTGATTGAGAGTGGTATCTTCGGTGTTTTGTCGAGTACCAGAATCTGTGGAACTTGGAACTTCAGTGTCATCAACAGCGGCACCAGGTGCTTCACTATCACTGCCCTCACTCAGGTCTAGATGATCACCATTTTTGTCACTTACTGTGGCGAAATACTCTTTTCGAACCCCATCTAGTTCGTTACTAAGGTAATCATGTCCTTCCAAGCCACAATCGTCGAAAAACGTACTGTCCATATTTATTTCAGTGGCAGCACACAATGAGGAATGTCAGAAATGACAACTGAAAAATGTTTGATTGCGAGGACTGTGAGAGCTAAGTAGTGATATTCAAACTCACGCAACTTTTGGATCACGCCCCCGGCGTTCTGCCCGTTCTGCAATGATCTTGAGGCATCTGCCAAATCGAATATTTATTAAGGGGTAAAAATATTGTTTTCAGACTCTGCTGAAGACATATTAGAAAAAGAAAGTTTCTGTGACCGGAGACAACGCAAGTTACTAGCTGTAACAAGCAAACAATGAAATACATAACCGAATACTGTCAAAACAATTTTAGACTCTGTTGCGTGCCTGACGCAGAATTCTCCACAGCGTTAAGGAAATCTCTGCGTTCCGCGGGTTCATCAATCAATCGGACTGTATCGTTTTGTTTTCTAACGTTTATTTACGATCCACACATCTACCTTCAATCGATCTCGATCTCTATTCATTCTGTCAGTTACAAGATTTTCGATCCTGTATCAAGGTCCTAGAATATGGAATTCATTACCATTCGACATCATAAATGCCCCGTCTTTTAGTATACTCAAGCGTGTAATCAAACCATTTTTAAGGGTCAAACACAATGCAACCTCTAAACACACTGATATACTTAAATAAACGACTTCTTTCTTTATTTCTTAAAAGGCCGCCTAGTATTTTAATACTAGCCCGTGGGGGGGGGGGGGGGGGAAAATCTCTTTTCCTCATTAGCCTCATCCAGGCGTTCAGTTAGTTGGGAGCAGCGCCATTTGTGGTTTTCTAAAGTGCTATTATATTTTGTATTGCATGACTTGGTATGAGTTCTCACCCGGGCTAATCCGATTAACAACTCCCTAAATTACACCTAAATGTCACATATTCCACTACGTCACAGGATGTTCGAAACCAAATTTTCACCCACAATTTCCCCAGATAACTCTTTGTTTCATTGGCGGCAACATAAGCGAATATTCTTGTGGCTGTCTCAAATTATACGCAAGCATGTTTCACAACAGTGTCTCAACAAGATGAGAACTGAATTGCGTACGATATTAAGTTACATTTTTGTATTCAATAAAATAATATGAGCACGCAGGTTAGGTGGAAGCACGCACCGTTGCGTGCAAGACACTGACAATGTTGCGTGATTAGGTGGGTATTTAAATCGATGCCTTGAAAAGCGAAGTCCAGTTCAAATTCTATAAAACCAATTGCTACGTGCTGAACGCTTAGTGACTTTAATTCTGCGATGTCAAAGAAAAACGGTGTATTGATAAAATGGAAGACCAATGATAGGTGGAGGGACATTCAGCAAAAAATTCCGCGCAAAGATATTAAACCCTTCGACGTCGCATTGGATAAGGGGCAGCCTGTTCAAATCCTCTTCAACAGACATTGGTCAGATGGAGAAGTTTGTGAAGCATGGCACCCAACGAAGAGGAACACGCCTAAAGGTAATTTTTCCATCTACTCTGCTTCTAGAGGTCCATTCCGTCATCCCTAAAAAGGACGAAGTAGTTAGCCATTGCCAGCCTTAGTTTTTGATATACTTAGTACATATGTAGAACTCCTACGTTTTCGGCTCCCCTTATTTTATTTTAAATATGTCCACGACCCGTGAATTTAGTTGGAGCTAGTTCTGTCGGAAAACTATGAGGTGCAATGTTCTGCCCTAGCAAAAAAAAAGTATGAACACATTCTTAGATACATGTAAACTTAAAAAGTATTGAATACTCGCTTAGAGAGTGTTCAATGAATTGCGTGTGTAAACTACTAGTTTTGCACTATGGTATAAACGTGACTGTAATAAAGTTCGGCGAATAATTCATTACTCACAGCTTTACATGCAGTACGTTGCTTCAAACGGTTTCATCACTACTGAAAAATATCCTAAAAAATTATATAAACGACAATTATCTATTGCTTGTGAATTTCAAGACTTTAAAATGTTGCAACATGCTTTTAATAAATATCCCTAGCCAAGAAAGACGAAAAGAAGAAAGCTGAGTCTAGCAGTGATGATGATGGTGATGATGATGAGCCACTATCCAGCTACCGAGCGTCAAGGCCATCCTCAGCCCAGGAGAAACTGCAAACAGAAGAACAGATGCTAGCCCAATACAAAGCAGGAAGAGATGCTCGAATAAGAACTAGCAATGGGGGAAAACAAGTTAACACAGCTTCATGCAAACCACAGCAGAACCAACCAACAGAGTACGAACACGCCAAAGCAAAGGAGGTCACAAAAAACCCACCAGCTGCCGTACTTGAATCCAAAGACGAAGAGAACGTTCAATTATTGGAACAGCTTCAGACAGAAAAAAAGAAAAGAGAAGTTCTGCACGCAGAAAAGGTAATAGCAGAAACGAAGCACAAAACACTTAAAAAATTGCTGGAGGAAGAGAGAAAGAGCTGTTACTTATGAAAAACAAAATTGCCACTTCCGAGGCCGAGAAGATGGAGCTGACAGAAGCACTAGATGCTGCGAAGAAAAAAAATGAAATGCATGAACAGGTATGAAGTTTAGTTATCATCACATTAATAATTAGCAACACGTTAATCTTAATCATACTGTTTATTGAACAAGTTACATTGAGGTGTTTGACAAAAGTTTATCCGGCGTGGTTCGAGACATTATTTTTCTCCCTCCACTTTGACAATGTATTACGTATTGTTACTGACTGCTTAGACAAGATCTCTTAAAAAAATCCGTGTCGCAATCTTCATACCATTGCTGTCAATAAAATTACATGATCAGAAGTCCGATTTCTACATGGGAAACGACAATTGGTTTGAGAAAACAATGTAGTGTTTGACTGAGGAAGCGAAACTAATTTTGATTCAAGTTACAAGTAACTTGTAGTTACAAAATATCGACAGTTCGGGAAAACAGGGTTTCACTAGCCTGCGAACAGAATTCCCGCACAGATCGGCATGAGCGCCGGCCATGAGGCGGTGTGCGTAGGAACAATAGGAAGGACTTCGCAACTACTTTTTTGGGATGTCACGCAACGTTCCCCCCAAAAGGGGGGGGGGGGCCCTTGCGTGACATCCCAAAACGACTATGCAGTGACATGCTTATCTTGATTATTTTTTTGCATTCTTTGTAGGTTTTAGACTCCAGTAATACAACTGATGTTGCTCCTTTCATGACTGCTATCACCACTTCTTTAGCAAACATAGAAGATAAATTGTATGAGTACAATGGCAGGCTGTCGTTAATAGAGACGTGCCTGTGTAACATGTTTACTGTTGCATCAACATCTGACGATTCTTCTAGTCCAGTAGCCAATGCATTTCCTACTGAACTTCCCACACCCGCAGACAGAAGCTTTCCAACTGAGGTTATTACCCCAAATGAAGTACATACGCCATTATCCAGACGAACCGCCCCTACGGTAGCCACTACCTCTATTTCCCCATTACTTATCAATCTACCAAAAGAACGGGCTACAAAAGTGAGAAAACTTGATGCTGGAAAAGACCGATACCAATATGTCCGTGGGTGCATGGATGTGGTATTTTCAGAGGAAGAAATGGTTTGTGGTAATGTTGGTGGAAAAAGACAAAAAGAACGACTGGACGAGACACGAGTTGATCTCGTCAAGCGTAAGCTGAAAAATTCTTGTTTATTTTTGGTTTTTGGAAACAAGCTAAGCTTGATTAACGTTTTTATTTCCGTTTTGATTAATTTTGTTAGGTTACTACTTATAGTGATTTCGAGTTCGAGGTTTTAAATTATTTATTTTAAAAATTGTTAAATTTAAATATTACTTCAAATTTCACTCCTATTCAGGTGTACCCCCGCCTTAAGTTTGATAGCTAGCTGCAATTCACAACCTTTTGTAACTCCTCTGGGTGTTAATTGCAAATTTCTTTGTAAACGTCTTTGAATTAACTAAACAATGTTTTCCGTCTGTTTTATGTAGGACTGGCCTTAGCTGTCCATCCTCCAAGTGGCGAGGATAGCCCTTGTGAAAAACGAATTAAAGAGACCATGAACGCCAAATGTAGGGAGACCCGGTACAAGAACATCCATTCGTTGAAGGGAAAAGATCGTGGCAAAGTCGAGGAAGACTAGGAAGGCAGTTAAAAAAAACAAACAAACAAACAAAAACAGCTGGTACCTTTTTGGTGCGTTGTATATCATGGTCAATAGATTTTAAAAAGAACATTTTTAGTGTCTTATCATGTGATCATTGTCTCGTTAAGATGAGGCATATGTCACTCGTCACTTACCAAAGGTCTTTTAAGCTTTGTTACCTTCACCAGCCAGGTTCAAGTCAATGCCTTTAAAAGACCTCAAACAAATCGTGTGTGGGCAGAAATCAATGTTAATTTTTAATGATGAACATTTTGAAACTGGTAGCTTTTTGGGAGTCTTAATAAAGATTTTTTTTACTCAGTACTTTGTATGTGCTCTATGTACTCATGCAACCACTGTAGAGGATGATAAAAAACAGTGCTAATTGCAACCTTTTCACGTAGATATTGTTTGTTGCCACCTTCATCAAAGACGGTTTTATATTAATTTATTTTACAAGTCGATTCTGCTGAAGCTTAATTTCTTGATTATTTAAAAAGGACCGCTTGCAGACATGGAATTTTCCTGCCCATGCATTTAGCTTGTAGAAAATCACATGATTGTCATGATTGTATTTCCCAGTTGTACCTCATAAGAGTCTCTTTACTTCTTTTGCAATGTGACAAAAGCAGATTTTGCAGTTCCGAGACAGAACCATTTTCAGGGAATCACGTTTTTTTACTAAACAGGGTTTTAAAAGGTTTTTCACAATTTTTTTTTTCTTTTATCCAGGATGAATCGGCTGGGTAATTTTTGTCACGCTCTAAGTTACATTGAGTTTCAGAAGTCTCGCGAAAAAATCCCAGGTGATTTACATGAGCCATTTTGAAGTTGCAAATTGCAGCTAGTTGCGCGACAAACTCTCCTGTGTAAAGGGGGATTTCAAGTGGTTTCGTCATATTACATTGCAGTCCAAAATTAGAAGAAACTTTAATATTCCGCTGTAAAATGAAGTTCTCATCTATGAAGAGAATGCGTGACTGGATGTTCGTGTTTTAGGATAGGACACGCTGGTAAATGTAGAAACTGGCAAATAGTAGAGACTTCTGGATTGCATTCGGTCTTGAATAGAACTAGGAAGTGATACTGAAAAGAGTGTTATTCCACGCGTAGCATGAGCTTGAAGTTTTTTATTCATTAGCTTGTAAAAATATTTGTTGTCATTGACCCTTTCCCATATCTCATTTGCATGTCTAGCATGTTTGAAATGTTTACACCTAATGCAGCACCCGGCCCGTCTTCAGTGTAGCGTTTTTCAAAACACTACACGCTACACAAAAACGCTCATGTACGTTCTTGAAAAATAAATACGAAATAATTTATAATGAGAGCCAGGGTCTGGGTGACCATCGACATGAAGTTATTTTTAAGTTTGAAACGAACATTATTTCGAAGTGCAAAAATTATGCCCATATTTGGCAAACTTTTGCTTGTATGCAAATCCAGCTAATGTATTAAACAATGAAGTTTTTGGAGAGATGCACGCGAAGATGCTACGAATAAAATAGTCGCGTACGCGTCCGTGACATCAAACACCAATGTTCAACGAAATACCTTTCATCGCAAAGAAGGTCAATCAATTATCTTTTCATACTTTATAATCCTCTTTTGTCATGGACTTAGCTGTAGCCACTGCAATAAATTTGTCAGTTAAAAACGCATAAAACCGTAGTGATATAGTTATAAGCTACAGGGAAAGGAGACTTAAAACAGAACTAAACAAAAACCATGATATTTTATGTTTAGGGTGTGCCATACATTATTTTGGATTTTGTATTAAACCGTCATGCCCGGGCCGCCATGGCAAGCCGAGCATGCCGAGAGGACCTTTACTCATAACTCAAACGTTAAGAAAGCAATGATAATTCGTGGCCAACACCGGCTACTGAATAATGCATGCTATGCTTCTGCCATTCAAAACATAACTTACTCAATTCGTGAAAAGCTGGTCATCGATAGCCGCACATAAATGCACAGTAGACATCACGTGCATTCAAGCGAAACATCCTGTTCAAAAAAATCTGAGACTTTCTACTTCTTCCAGGCTTCTTAGGCCCCACAATTTTACTAAATATCACATAATCGCTTGCAACGCTACAGAAAGAAAAATGTACTCATCATTATCTGAGTAAAAATCGTGTAGATGGTGAGTATAACGTTACATTATTTTGTACGTGTCACAACAAAGTAAACGCATTCCGTTGACCAGAGATTTGTAATCTAAATCACTCGTCATACGTTGAGCGACGAAAAATTATAAAGCTTTTTCGTCACAGTTCCTCCAAGTGTTGGGAAACGTTTCTAATGCATTGAAAAACATTACTTAAGCATTCGGGAACATTGTCGAACGTTGCTTGCGTTTAAAGAATTCGTCAAGAAACGTTGAAAATGCGTTGAGGATCATTCGCCAACCATTGGAATGCAT